>JACEIK010006185.1:60353-76184 GCA_018107945.1 Datura stramonium | reverse complement strand
CTTGGCACGACTCGTGGTCACCTCACCATTTTTAAATCTTCTGAATCTGGACACGACTCGCACACCATGACTCCTAGTGCCATCCTACTGTTCATACTATTATTCTTGGTACCATCCACCCTTACCCAATTACGACTGAACCACGACTCCTCATCACGACTCGTTGCTACATCCTATAAGTCGTACCATGACCCGTGATGACTCACTCTGGCACCACTGAGAATTTCACCATGAGTCATAGCTTTGCGTCAAAATTCATAGGACCACCCATGATATGACCTCAGGCTCCCTAAATTCATCACGACTCGAGTCATGAATCGTAGGTCCTCACCACGATTCTTACCTCGAGTCGTACTGGTGCAATATTTCAGGTTTTTCTGCATTTTCCAACTTCAAACTCCCAGGTATATCTTAGCCCTTCCCGGGGTGTTACAAGGCATGATTCTACAAATGCTTATAGCATTAGTTACAAGGATAGAGAAACATTTCACACGACATAAATCATGAAAGAAGGGAAATTTGCTAAAACATTTCGTAGCCTCTTCGTCATAAGTGTGTAGTGCTTCACACCCATGAAAAATACTCTACATAACACAACTTTCAGACACCCTAGGACACTTCAAAACCTAATTCTCTTATACCAAGTTTGTCATGACCCAAACATAGGCCCGGATCGAGATACGGGATAAAGAACCCCGAGAGGCTTCAAGTCGACCCATGGTATGAACATAACAACTAAAGCTCAACATAATAAATTTGGAAAATCTAACACATTAAATAGAGGAATTATAAAAATCCAATAACCTCTAAACAAAGGAAAACATAATACAGATCTGAAGTTGAATACATGCTATGTCTGATAAGCCTTTACATAACTGACGAGTTTATGGGACAGGACCCCAACTAACTCACAAAGGCTGAAACTAAATATACTTAATAAAAGCTAATAAGAAAGTCCTCGGAGGATGAGAATTCACCAATAGGCTGAGAAATGCAACTCTAAGAATCTGGCTAGTGGCGGGACTGAACCTAGACATCCGAGACTGTATCATGAAATGATACAGCATAGAATATGCGATCAGTACTTGAAATGTACTTAGTACGCAAGGTAAGTAAAACCACTAAGTAAGTAAAAACTAAAATCATGCATATCATAGAACATATTCAATATAAGATTCTGAGAGTAAGGCTTGCATGTTATTATCTGAAAACATGATTAAATATCATAACTAATCTAAATGATGCAAAGCTGAAACTAATAATCATAAGTAAAACTGAACATTGGGTCAAACCTGCCGAAAACATAGTATCATAACTAATGAACATACATAACTGAAAATCATGAGGAATAATGGAAGACTCGTCATATAACCGACATTACCATGATAGAGCTTATGTGGCCCCGACTATTACATTCAAGTGGGCAGATTCGTCCAAAGCCTTGTCAGGGATAAGGACACTATCATGATATCGATATCAAGTTGAAGGCCCATCGGGGGCAGGGAAAGCTCACAAGGGAGGTCCCAAATAATCTGAACATAACTACATTGGCACGTAGTTCTGAGGCACAGGTTTGAGTGAATCCTTAGCCTACTCGGTGCTAGACACTACTATCAAAAACATACATATGCTCTCCATCAATTTTCAACGAAGTTGAACCATCATCTTTCGATGAAACTGAATCATAATAATACATGCATAATCTGAAAACATATCATCAGGAGCCTTCGCTCAAACTATACCACCATATAAAAAGTGGGAGTCTAGGCTCCAAAACCATATGGTAAGGTAATAACATGAAATTGAAGTAAATCATGAAACATACTTGATTATATGGGCTTTCCCAAACTTATACATACTTTGAGATAGTTAAAATCATGGATATAAACATGGGTAATTAAAATCATACTTTCATCATAAACATTTCATCATACTTGGAAGCATAGATCATAATCTCAACCTTTCATGAACTTTCATTGTTGGGCATTATAATTGTAAGACTTTGAAATCATAAATTTATAATTGAAAACATTATTAAACATGCCCATGAATCCAGAAACAACATTAGAAATATGAAGAGAATTTACCCATAATAGATACTTAGGGATTTCACAAATTGGGTTAAAACCCCATATATTCATCAACTTAGAATCACATGAACTTAGGAGAGAATTTGGACATGGGAGTGAAGGAACACTCCCATTCATAACCCTACATACCTGGGTACTTCTGATTTCACACCCTTCTTGAATGCCCAATGGAATTCGAGGAGAATTGATGAATTCTAGACTTGATCACCCTTAGGAACTTTCTAGTCTTGCATGCATGGAGGGGGATTGGTTTAGAATGAGTTAAACCCTCTTAAAACATTCCTAACTAAGCTTAAAATGACGTAATTTAGGACTTAGGAACTTAGGAATTACGGAAAAGCCCTTAACAAATTTGTAGGAAAACACACTGTCAGTCCCAGCGAGGGACTGGACGAGTCGTTATCCATGGCAATGACTCGTCGTCTGTTCTGTTTCCAGCACTGGAAACCATAACTCTACATATCACCAGAGGGACACCATGACTCGTGGTGACCTAGTCGTTGGGAACACTACCAAAAAATTCAACATCTAAGCCAACCTCTTACCACGACCAACCTAACGACTCATTTCCCTAACCATAAGTCGATGTTTCTTTCATGGTCACCCCTGAACCACGAGTTCCTGCCACTCTTCCCTCCACTTCACGTGTCACTCCACGACCCGTGGAGTATTTCACAGGTCACTAAATGACTCGTCTTGTGACCTGGTGTAGAATTTCCTATTTTTTCCATTTTAACCCTCAGGTCTGATCTTAGGGCTTTTCATGGTATTACATTAAGCCCTATTATGCATGATTTATGAAATTTCCATGATTTCAAGTGTGATGAATTAAATTATGTTTTATGATCATAATGCATGATTTTCACAAGAATCCTTCATGAATATATGAATTTTAGAGTATGATGATTTCCTCAAGTATGCATGGCTTTTTATGAACATCAAGTCTATGATCATGGCCGACTCACAAGCCTATTTTATGGCTAGTTCATGTATCTCAAGCATGTTTATGAATATCATGATCTCAACTAGCCCATGTACTTCAAATATGTTTCATGATTATGATACGAGCACTATATATGTTTTGGGAGTTGTATTTAACACCAAGTAGACCAGGGTTGTAGCTCACCTAGGTCTCAAAACTACGTGCCAAAATAGCCATGATGGGATCCTCCATGAGAGTGTCTCCCATGCCCAAATGTGCCATCATGAGTGATATCACGCCTTTTTCATGGTTCTATCCTTGGCAAGGTATGAACACCCTCCAAACTAAGGATTTACAGGTTGGGCCCCATGTATACTCATGTGGGGTATGTCGGTTATAAGAATATCCCATTGTCCCTCATGGTTTCAGTCACTCATGTTCATGACTTATCATATTATATTTTATAGCAAATTTGACCCAATGATTAGTGTATGAGATTTCACTTAAGATTTCAAGCGTGGAAAGTTATATTACTTCTATTTCTAAACCTTGGGTCATTATGTATAAATATGTATACTTCGGATTTATGACTTCTAGCATGTTGTCCTTACACTTAATCTTTATTGATTTATACTCATGATTTCATACTAACATTTTACTAGTATGTTTTATTTTCCCCATATACTTGATACATTCAAAGTACTGACCACATAATCTATGATATATTGTCTCATGATATAGGTTTGAGTGATCTATCTCAGCTTCGCCATTAGCTAGTTCCTGCTCAGACTAGCCAGTTTTCCATAGTCTTGGTGGGTCCTCATCATCCGAGGATGTCTATTCGTTTATTTTGTTATGCCTTGTTTTAGTTTCAGACTTGGAGTTAGATGGGGACTTGTCCCAGTAGCTCATCAGTTAGTGGAGGCTTTCATACATAGAGTTAGTATGTTCAGCTTTACGACTCAGCGTTGTGATATTATCAGTTTACTTAAACTTTATGGTATAATATTATTATCCCGGAAGTGCCTAACACTAGACTCAGGAATTTGAAATGAGAAGCAGTAGAAAAATATGAGATTTTACTTAGAATGACTCGTGGTACGAGTCGTTGGAGTCAATCGTGGTCAGGTTCTGCAAAACTAGACTCAGAGGTAATGGTTCCATGGTATGACCCGTAGAAAGATGTAACGAGTCGTAGGTTAGGGTCATTGGTTGTCACTAGGGTACCAGGGATGGATAGTACGAGTCGTAGTACGACTCGTTGTGAGGAACAATGAATCATGGTAAGTGCTCGTGGGAAGGAACAGGAAAATCCCCCAGTCAAGGTAATGGATGGAACCTATGACTCATTGGATGAAGGTACGAGCCGTGGCGTGACTCGTGGGAAGTCCAGATACAGGTTCATCAGAGGCAGTAATAGGAGGATACAATGGACCATTGTTTGGAGCAACGACTAGTCTTGTCGAGTCGTGGTATCAGGACCTGAGAAGTTAAGAAATGATGGAGGAAGTAATGGACGGATACCACGAGTCATGGTATCAAAGGAAGACCTATGGTATCACTCGTTGTCACTGGTAGTGCAGAAATTCCAGACTTTTCATTAACGGTATTTTCATAATTCCGAAGCTCTAAGGTCCTAAACTACGTCATTTTAGGCTCAGTTAGAAGGATTTTAAGAGTGTTAAACCTATCCTACTACTTACCATTCCATGCATGCAAATTAGAGTTCTTCCTTGGAGATCAAGCTTGAAGAATTCCCCAATTTCCTTTGGGCTTTCAAGAGGAAGTGTAAATCAGATTTACCCAAGTATGTAAGGCTATGAATGAGAGATTCTTTTACTCTCATTCTCTAAATTCTTCTCAATTCCATGGATTTGAATTCTAGATTCAAGTTTCATGATCTTATGGAGTTTATTCCAATTCTTGTAAAATTCTCTATGATCTATCTATGGGTCAATTCCCTTCATGTATCAAATCATATAACTATTTTGATTATTAATTTATAGTTTCAAATTTTAATTAAATTTTACCCAATTATGTATGCTTCATGAAAAGTCAAGTTATGATTCCATTATGATCTTGATCTTCTTAAGCCCTAAATTATGATTTATGATTTATGATATGATTTCTCTCAAGTACTCATCGTGGATTTATGAATATCAAGTATATAAATGTTTTACAAGTATGCATGGTTTTCATGATTTATAGTTTTATGACTCTCGGCTAATTCTTTGGCCCTTATTCATGGATAATCACGTATTTCAAGTGGGATCCATCATGTTATTATGTCATTTGTCCATGAACTTCATGAATGATTTTATGATTACTATACGAGCCCTCACATGTATATTTTTGGGAGCAGTGTCTAGCACCGAGTAGACTCGGCGTTAAGATAAATCCCATGGTCCCAAAACTACGTGCCACTATAGTTTTGTGTATATATAAATATTTATTACTGGATCACTGTGATATCACCATGCATGCACGTCCCCTGGTCTGGCAAGTCGGGTGCGGTCCTAACCACTTGGGCGAAATAGTGGGCATCATGTAAGGCTCTATTATGATGGTGACAGTTAACATGAGTTCTCCCATTGTTTCTCATGATTTATTCATGGTTATGTCTATGTTACTTTGGCTCAAGTTATCTTTTATAAAGTTTTCACTTACAACTATGATTATGATTGGTTTACGAATGGTTTGAAAACCTTGAGCCCTTATGTTTATATTATGATATTTATTTTATGATCATGATGTCCTACTCTTATGAACTCTTATGTATTTTAACTATCCATTTTACTTACCTTGCATACTCAATACATTCTGAGTACTGACCGCATACTCTATGTTGTATCGTTTCATGACACAGGTTTAGACATTCAGGTTCAGTCCTGCCGTTAGCTTGATCCTCAAAGTTTGCATCACTCAGCAGAGTTGGTGAGCCCTCATCCTTCGATGACCCTTTTATCAGCCTATGTTCAGTATTTTCAATTTCAGTCTTTAGTGAGTTAGTTGGGGTCTTGTCCCATCAACTCATCAGTATGTAGAGGCTTATCAGACATAGTTTGTATTCAACTTCAGAATTGTGTTATGTTTTCAGATGTTATTATGTTCTCAGACTTCCCCAATTTCATGTTAGACTTTCCACATTTATTATGTCAATCTTTAGATGTCATGTTCATGCCATGGGTCGACTTGGAGTCTCTCAGGGTTCCTTATCCCGTGTCTCTATCCAGGACTATATTTGGGTCATGATAAACTTGGTATCAGAGCATGAGGTTTTGAAGGTTCCTAGGGTTTCTGAAAGCCACGTTAAGTAGAGTCTATTTTATGGGTGTGAAACGCGCCACACTTATGACGAAGAGGCTACAAAACATTTAGGAAACTTCCCATCTTTCATGATCTATGTCGTGCGATGAAATGTCTCTCTATCCTTCTAACTAATGTTATACTCATTTGCAAAATCATGCCTCCTCACCGAGTTAATAAAAGAAGGAACGGAAATAAAAATAGCCACATGAATGGAAATAGGGATGGGCACCAGTAGGCCCCACCAGTCCCTGAGGATCATGTGCCCGAGCAGGTGGCCATGCTGAGTTTAGGCTTCCATTCAGATGTTAGCTCAGGCTTTGACCGTCCATGTCAACCAACAGGCGGTAGCTCATGTCCCTAGATAGGAATGTGACAGCGATGAGAGTCAGAGATTTTCTGAGGATGAACCCTCCGAAGTTTCTCGGATCGAAGGTGGGAGAGGATCCACATGAGTTTGTTGATGAAGTTCTGAAGATCACCCAGATCATAGGGGTGACTGGAGAGGAGTGTGCAGATATAACCTCGTATCAGTTGAAAGGGGTTGCGTATATCTAGTTCAGGAAATGGGAGTATAGCAGGACAACTGGAGAGGGCCCTATTAGTTGGGATGAGTTCCGTACCGCATTTCGGGATCAGTTTTTTCCCCGAGAGATGAGGGAAATCAAAGAAGTTGAGTTTGTGAACCTAAAGCAGAACAACATGAAGGTCCAAGATGCTTTAGAGTTCACTCTTTTGTCCAAATATGCACTAGAGCTGGTGGCTGATCAGAGAGATCGTGTGGGTAGATTTGTGCACGAGATAGCTGACTACCTGGTCAAGGATTGTAGGACCGCTATGCTTCACCAGGACATCAATTTTCCTTGCTTGGTTTTGTATGCCCGGAGGATAGAGGCGGTGCATCTGAGAGAGAGGGAGGCCAAGAGGACCAGGACAGACATTTGTGGTTCTCTCAGTAGAGATCGAGAGGCGAACATCACCAGCAATCTCATCAGAGGTCATTAGCTCCAGCTCTATCATCGTCCAGTGCTCCATCTACACCACGAGGTGATCAGAGGAGCGGAGCATCAGGTTCGAGGGGACAGAGGAGCATGTAGACGGAGCATATCTTTTCAGTTTGCAGAAAGTGTGGAAAGAATCACATAGGGGAGTGCTTGATTGGATCGTATATCTATTTTGGGTATGGTAGACCCGTACACAGGCACTGGGAGTGTCCATTGGCTAGACAGGGTGATGGTAGAGTTCGTGCTCAGGCTACTAGCTCAGCAGCACCAACACGCCGAGCTTAGCAGGGTGCGTCCACCAGTGCAGGTGGTGGCCAGTGCCAGAACAAGTTTTATGCCCTTGCATCTCAACAGGAGCAGGAGACTTTACCAGATGCGGTCACTAGTATGTTACAAGTATTCCAACTTGATGTATATGCATTATTAGATCCAGGGGCTACTTTATATTTTTTGATGCCCTATGTTGCTAGTAGTTTCAGAGTCTATCCTAAAATCCTCTAAGAACCCTTCTCAATCTCTACTCCAGTTGATGATTCAGTTATAGCTTGACGGGTATATAAAAATTGACTTGTCACAATCCTTTAGAAAATCACCACAACAGATTTAGCAGAGCTAGCCATTACAGATTTTGATGTTATCTTTGGCCTATATTATCTACATGTATGTTATGCCTCAGTAAATTGTAGTACCCGAGCGGTAGAGTTCCGGTTTCTGGGTAAGCCAGTCCTAGAGTGGAAGGGTAGTTCAGCTATGCCTGTAGGTCGCTTCATTTCCTACCTTAAGGCCAAAAAATGAATTTTAAGGGTTGCGTGTACCATCTATTAGGGTTAAGGATGCTACATTCAAAAACCCAACTATCCAGTCAGTTCCTGTAGTGTGTGAATATCTAGAAGTGTTTCCAGATGATTTACGTGGAATTCCTCCCGAGCGTGAGATTGATTTTGGTATTGAGCTTCTTCTCGATATGCAACCTATATCTATTCCTCCTTATAGAATAGCCCTAGCTGAGCTAAAGGAGTTGAAGGAGAAGTTGAAGGATCTTTTAGATAAGGGTTTCATTAGACCTAGCGAATCCCCGTGGGTTGAACCAGTTCTCGTTGTCTAGAAGAAGGATGGTTCCCTTTGGATATGCATTGACTATTGGAAATTGAACAAGGTGACAATCAAGAATAGGTATCCCCTTCCCATGATTGATAATGTGTTTGACCAGCTTCAGGGTGCTAACTATTTTTCAAAGACAGACCTCAGATCCGGATATCATCAGCTCAGGGTTCAGGAGAGTGACATTCCCAAGACAACCTTTAGGTCTCGGTATGGTCACTATGAGTTTGTAGTTATGCCTTTTGGACTGATAAATACTCCTACATCTTTTATGGATTTGCTTAATAGGGTGTTCAAGCCGTATTTGGATATGTTTGTGATCATGTTCATAGATGACATTCTCATATACTCTTGGAGCAAGGAGGAGCATGGCGCTCATTTGAGGGTGGTACTATAGACTCTTAAGTATCATCAATTATATCCTATGTTTATCAAGTGTGAGTTTTGTCTAGACTAAGTAGCATTTTTGGGTCATATGGTGTCAAGTGAGGGTGTACAAGTAGACTCACAAAAAATAGAAACGGTGAATAATTGGCCTAATCCAGTGAGTCCTTCGAATATCAAAAGTTTCTTGGGTTTAGCAAGTTACTACCAAAGATTTGTTGAAGGGTCTTCATCCATTGCAGCAACGTTTGGCTGAGTTGACCCAAAAGAAAGTGAAGTTTCAACGGTCGGAGACTTGTGAGAAAAGCTTCCAAGAGCTTATGACTCGACTCACCTCAGTACCAGTGTTGACCCTACCTGAGGGTACCGATGGGTTTGTGGTATATTGTGACGCCTCAAGGGTCGGCCTTGGTTTTGTATTAATGCATCATGGTAAGGTTATACCCTATGCGTCCAGGAAGTTGAAGGTCCATGAGAAGAACTATCACACTCATGACCTCGAGTTGGCGGTGGTAGTATTTTCCTTGAAGATTTGAAGAAACTATTTGTATGTGGTCCATGTGGATGTGTTTACGGACCACAAAAGCCTATAGTACGTGTTTACCCAGAAGGATCTAAATCTACGTCAAAGGAGGTGGTTGGAGCTTCTTAAAGATTATGATATAAGTGTCCTTATCATTTGGGCAAGGATAATGTGGTGGTAGACACTCTAAGCAGGCTTTCTATAGAGAGTGCGACCCATGTAGATGAGGAGAGGAAAGAGTTAGTGAAGGATGTGCATTGGCTTGCACGGCGAGGAGTTCGTCTTGTTGACTCGACAGAAGGTGGTGTCATTGTTCAAAATGGATCAGAATCTTCCTTGGTCATCGAGGTCAAAGCTAGACAAGATGAGGATCCTATTTTAGTAAAGTTGAAAGAAGCCGTTCAGAATCAGAAGGTGGAGGTCTTTTCTCAAGGGGGAGATGGTGTGCTACGATATCAAGGTCGTTTGTGTGTATCGGGAGTTGATGACTTGAGGGAGCGGATGTTGCATGAGGCTCATAGTTCTAGATATTCCATACATCCAGGTGCCACCAAAATGTATCGTGATCTACAAGAAGTTTATTGGTGGAATGGCATGAAGAAAGACATAACGGTGTTTGAGGATAACGGTGTTTGTGGCTAAGTGTCCGAATTGTCAATAGGTGAAGGTTGACCATCAAAGAACCGAAAGTGTTCTTCAATACATTGGTATTCCTACTTGGAAGTGGGAGGATAACAATATGGACTTCATTATCGGATTTCCTCGTATTCATTGACAATATGATTGAAATACCCCGGAAGTGCCTAAGAGTATACCCGGGGGTTAAAAATTGAAATCTGCAGAAAATGGGGAAAAAGTTGCAGGACGGGAGGTTGTAATGACTCGTGGTTGGAAACCACGAGCCATTGTTGAGAGTTGTGGTTTGAAGCCAGGTGGTAGTGTAAACCACGACCAATGTAACGACTCATTGTGGGAAAAAACGAGCAGTTATAGGTGGTAGTGGGAAGGGATCTCATGTTTCCCTGGTGGTGGCAACGGATGGTGACAACGGACTATTGTAACTTGTAACAGTCCATTGTTTTGATCTTTGGTAGGAGGGTGAAGGAAGGACCAGTGGTGGCAACGAAAGGATACAACGAGTCGTTGGTCCAATCAATGACTCATCATATCATTCGTGGTTGGGTCACCAGTCAAGGAAGCAGTATAACCAACGGGTGGTTATAACGGGTCGTTGTAGGTGACAACGACCCGTCCTATTGGTCATTGTTTGAGAAGCTGAAAATTTGAGGAGGTCTAGTGCATTCAACGGATGGAGATGACGAGTCATTGTATGAGACAACGACTCGTCCTGAGGGTCGTTGGTTCCAGTTCGGGAAAATTTCAGGTTTTCTCCAGGGGAATTTTTGTAAACTCCTACGCTTTAAACTCCTAAATTACGTCGTTTTGGGTTATACCTTCCACAATTTTAAGGGCTTTTCATGCCTAAACCCTCATTCTCTCAACTCTCCTTCCTCCTCCTCTCTTCTCAAAAATGCTAGGGTTTCACCAATGTGTTCTTCAAGCTTCAAGGAAGATTTTCGAATAGGATTTTATCCTACCAGGTATCCCAGTCTTTCAACGAGGATACTATTCCATCCTTGTGTCCTAAAATATTTTCTTAAAACACCCAAATTCGATAAATCTAGCAAAAGCATGATATACGGTTTGTAAAAAGGTTGAATTCTTCTTTATTTCTCTTAAATGCTAAAACCTACTGCCATTATGAATTTAATTGGATTATGTATTCATGGGCTATCTTGAATTATGAAATATGGGTTGAGTATGTATGCGTGTGGTGTGTTCTTCCTAAATTGATTTGAGTATTGAATGGGAATTGTTTATTTCTCCCTTGATTATTGTAGAAATCCATGATCATGACGGAAGTGTGAAAACATTGTATGATTAACCCTAATGACTTTATTATGATATTGAAGACCATGATGGATTGAGTAGGAGTTGTGGGTTAGAGTAATTGAAATAAATTATGTACCATTACAATGTTTTAGATTTAATTGATTGGGCATGAAAAGATCGCACCTCCATTGTTGAACTATAAAGCTTGGGTGGATTCTATATTGTTTTCCTTACTAAAAATCATTTTTATAAAACCTTAGAATCTAAAATGCCCATGGCTAAATAGTTCATCAATGGAGTGATTGTTACAAGTGTATGAAATGGTTGTAACCTAATTAATGTAGTTATGCATCCTTGATAGCTTATGAGTTAAATTCTATAAATCATGTTTGATCTTATATGACTTATTGAATGAGGTGAGTACGGAATCAAGATGCCATGATAGAATAATGCTAGTACGAATTTATAGCATGCTCGTTGGGTTGTGATGTTAAAGCTAAAGAGGAAATTCGTTCTGTGATAATGTGAATCATGATGGAAAAGCCTATGACTAATATGTCAACTTGTTGAGCCTGTGCCTATTAAAGGATAGCTCTAATCCCTTTTAATATGAGTACTGCATGATGAAAGTGGTGGATGTTCTTGTATCTAATTAGCTGCTGTAAATTTAGATTGGTTGTAGACATTAGTGGAGAATGTCTTATCTATGCATTAGTGGAGAATGTCCTACATAGACGTTAGTGGAGAATGTATTCTTATAGTTGGTTGGGACTCACATCCCTAGGCGTTAGTGGAGAATGTCATCTCTTAGTCAATCGGGACTTACATCCCTAGTCAGTTGATTATTTTATTTTCCTTGTGTTGTTTGGGACTAACATCCCTAGCCAGTCAATGACTCTCTATATCAGAGCTATCTCTCTCCCTTTGACAGTCAGGGATTCTCTTTAGCTGAGAATGTTACCTTTTAATAGTCAAGGATGCTCCCTTAGACATCAGGGACTCCCCCTTAGACGTCAGGGACCCTCTTGATATCAGTCACGAAATCATACCTTGTATTACTCTCGATTGTTATTTTTGCACATCAGCAGTTGCTATAATAATGCATGTCTTTATAATGTGGTTATGTTAATTGAATATGTGAANATAATAATGCATGTCTTTATAATGTGGTTATGTTAATTGAATATGTGAATCTCGTATAAGATCACCATACCTCTTTTCAATTACATTGCTATTAAAATGTTCTGCATTGTTTCCTTCTTGTTCATATTACAAGTTAGTTTATTTATGCTTCCTGCATACTCAGTACATTCCAAGTACTGACCGCACGCCTCTTGTGCCATATCATTTCATTATATAGATTCAGGTCTCCAGGTTCATCCGTTCCTTCCTCTCCCAGCTGTTAATGGTGAGTCCTCATCTTCCGAGGATGTGGTTTATGTTCTTGTTTTATTATGTTTCAATTTTCAGACTTTGGGAGTTTGCTGGGGGCTTGTCCCAGCAACTCATCAGTTTAGTAGAAGGCTTTTGGACTGGTCTAGACAGTTTCAGCTATGTATCTAAGTGTATTAAATTGTCTTTATGGATCATATTATATTCTTGTTATTTTCTTCCTCTTGTTCATGATGTTAGATGTTTCTTATGTTAAGTGTATGCAATGATTATGCCCTGGGTCGACTTGAAGCCTTTGGGGGTTCCTTGTCCCGTGTCTACGATCTGGATGTACTCTCTGGTCGTGACAAACTTGGTATCATAGCGATAGGTTTAGAGTGTCCTAGGGTGTCTGGAAGCCGCGTTACGTAGAGTCATCTACATGGGTGTGAAGCGCGCCACACTTATGACGAAGAGGCTACGAGACATTTTAGGAATGTTTCCTTTTTTTCATGATTCTTATTGTGCGTAGAGTATGAAGCTCTAGACGGTTCTTTTCCTTGACTCGTGCTTTACACGCTCACAAATAATGCCTCCCCGACGAGCAAATGGAAGAGGACGTGGTAACGACCGTCAGCAGGTACCACTAGCCCGGGCAGACCCAGTGGATGATCATGTTACTCATGTGGATTTTCGAGAAGCTTTTCACATGTTGGCACAGGCCCTGACCGCTCAGATTAACTAGCAAGCGGTGGCTCGTGCCCCTCAGAATGGAAATGAAGCGGCGGCAAGGATAAGAGATTTTCTTCGGATGAACCCACGCAAATTCTTGGGGTCAAACTTGGATGAGGATCCGTATGAGTTCTTGGAAGAGATCCATAAGATTACTCACATCATGGGAGTGACGGGGAATGAGAGCACAGACCAGCCTCCTACCAGTTAAAGGGAGTTGCTTATATCTGGTACTGTTAGTGGAGGGACAGTTGGGAAGTTGGAGCGGGTCCTGTAGGTTGGGATGAGTTTATGAAAATGTTTTTGGATAGGTTTTTCCCTCGGGAGTTGAGGGAGGCAAAGGCGGAAGAGTTCATTAACTTGAAGCAGAATGACATGACTGTCTAGGAGTATGCGTTGGAGTTCACTCAATTATCTAAGTATGCGCCGAAAATGGTAGCTGACCAGCAAGCCCGAGTAAGCCGGTTTGTGAATGGAGTGTCAGACTCCTTGGTCAAAGAATGCAGGACTGCCATGTTGCACCGAGACATAGACTTCCCACGCTTGGTAATATTTGCTCAACAGATGGTAGCAAGCAAGTAAAAGAAAAACAGAGAGAGGCCAAGAGGGCCAAGACTGGGGACCTAGATTTCTCCCATCAAAGGTCGAGTACCAGATATCGCTCACACTACTAGCAGAAAACATCAGCTCCAGCACCTTCAACAACCAGTGCTCCTTATCAGCCCAGAGTGAGGGAGATTACGTACCCATTGCGTGTGAGCTGTGGAAAGCACCACTTGGGAGTATGCATGGTCGGCTCATATGTTTGTTTTTGGTGAGTCAAGGTGGGCCATTAGCACCGAGATTGCACAGCGGCTAAGTGAGGTGAAAGTAGATTCTCGGCCACTTCTTCAGCAGCTCCGATAGCACGCCCGTCTCAGCAGGGAGCATCCTCTCATCCAGGTGGCGGGCATCATCAAAACTGCTCCTATGTTATTCAACCCATCAGGATAAGGGCAAGGGGCCGGTAGTGGCCACATGTATGTTATGAATCTTGTGTTATTCTATATGTGATGCCAATATCTATATTGAAAAAGAAGTTTAGTTGTGATGGTGAGAAAATATTGTTGGTGTGTGATGTGAATAGTTGTTAGTGTAAGGCTTGCAGTGAGGTTAGAAGTGAAGGAGGATTAAGAATTCATAGCTTAGCCTGACTTGAAGAAAGATTTGGGAGTCTTAGGATAATGACTTTAAGCTAAGGGGGAGATAGTGAATATGTGAAATAATTTAGATCTTGAGAACGCTCATAAGAAGTTCCATCTATAGAAGATGCAGTATGTCAATCTCTTCGAGGATCAGATAATTTCCCTTGTAAATTCAGTTGAAGTTAAAGTGGTGTCGATTCCTATGTGCAAATTTTTGAGGTTTAGAAGTAACCATTTAGTCAGTGATACCAGTCTTTCCCTATGAGTCCTTATTTCTTATTTTCATGTTATGAATCAATTATGTGTGTTAATCTAGGTTTTCTTATGTATTCGGATTGAACTCAGTCTTTGGAAGTTGTTTGTTAACTCAGTAGAGTCAGATTATCTCATGTATGTGCTCAGTCTTAGATGTCGGGGATGACTCATGCTTATGGAATCCTTACTCTCAGTTAGATTAGATGTTGTGAATCCTGACTTAGTATGGGAAGGAGATTTGAAAATGAAAGTTTAGTCCGTATCAGTTTCGTGCCAGACCAAAGAGGGGGAAAGAATTCTTTTCAGTGTTTTGTCTAGTTCTATGTTGGTTTCATGTTCTTCGATTTTCCTTGAGTCATGGTGAGTATGCTAGATGTGAATTTTCATACTTGGTGTATATGGTTGGTCCGGAGTTAGATACTTCGTTGGTGCTTAGCTACGATTGATTGATATTTCAATATTGGCTTCGTCTCTATCATTTCAGTATGATCAGCCAACATTCGAGGACGAATGTTCAAAAGGGGCAGATATTGTAATACTCCATAAGTGCCAAAGAGTAGACCCGGGGGTTAAAAATTGAAATCTGTAGAAAATGGGGAAAAAATTGCAAGATGGGAGGTTGAAAGGACTCGTGGTTGGAAACCACGAGCCGTTGTTGAGAGTCGTGGTTTGATGAGCCCAGGTGGCAGTGTAAACCACGACTAATGTAACGACTCGTTGTGGGAAAAAGCGAGCCGTTATAGGTAGTCGTGGGTTGGGATCTCATGTTTCCCTGGTGGTGGCAACGGATGGTGACAACGGGCCATTGGAACTTGTAACGGTCCGTTGTTTTGATCGTCGGTAGGAGGGTGAAAGAAGAACCAGTGGTGGCAACGGAAGGATACAACGAGTCGTTGGTCCAACCAATCAAGGAAGCAGTATAACCAATGGGTGGTTATAACGGGTCATTGTAGGTGACAACGACCAGTCCTGTTGGTCGTTTTTTGAGAAGTTGAAAGTTTGAGGAGGTCTAGTGCATTCAACGGATGGAGATGACGAGTCGTTGTACGAGACAACGACTCGTCCT
>JACEIK010006185.1:47422-60259 GCA_018107945.1 Datura stramonium | reverse complement strand
TCTACCTTGCACGATTTTAAGGGTTTTTCATGCCTAAACCCTCATTCTCTCAACTCTCCTTCTTCCTCCTCTCTTCTAAAAAATTCTAGGGTTTCACCAAGGTGTTCTTCAAACTTCAAGGAAGATTTTCGAACGGGATTTTCTCCAACCAGGTATGTGGGTCTTTCAACGAGGATACTCTTCCATCCTTGTGTCCCAAATTATTTTCTTAAAACACCCGAATTCAACAAATCTAGCAAAAGCATGATATAGGATTTGTAAAAAGGGTGAATTCTTTTTTATTTCTCTTAAATACTAAAACCTACTGCCATTATGAATTTAATTGGAGTATTTATTGATGGGTTATCTTGAATTATGAAATATGGGTTGATTATGTATATGTGTAGTGTGTTCTTCCTAAATTGATTTGAATATTGAATGGGAATTGTTTATTTCTCCCTTGATTATTGTAGAAATCCATGATCATGATGGAAGTATGAAAACATTTTATGATTAACCCTAATGACTTTATAATGATATTGAAGACCATGTTGGATTGAGTAGGAGTTGTGGGTTTGAGTAATTGAAGTAAATTATATTTCATTACCATGTTTTAGATTTAATTGATTGGGCATGACAAGATCGCACCTCCACAGTTGAACTATGAAGCTTGGGTGGATTCTATATTGCTTTCCTTACTAAAAATCATTTTTATAAAATCTTAGAATCTAAAACGCCCATGGCTAAAGAGTTCATCAATGGAGTGATTGTGACAAGTGTATGAAATGGTTGTAACCTAATTAGATGAAGTTATGCATCCTTGATAGCTTATTAGTTGAATTCTATAAATCATGTTTGATCTTATATTACTTATTGAATGAGGTGAGTACAGAATCAAGATTCCATGATAGAATAATGCTAGTACGAATTTATAGCATGCTCGTTGGGTTGTGATGTTAAAGCTAATACGGATATTTTATTTGTGATAATGTGAATCATGATGGTAAAGCCTATGACTAATATGTCAACTTGTTGAGCCTGTGCCTATTAAAGGATAGCTCTAATCCCTTTTAATATGAGTACTGCATGATGAGAGTTGTGGATGTTCTTGTCTCTAATTAGCTATTGTAAATTTAGATTGGCTGTAGACATTAGTGGAGAATGTCTTATCTATGCGTTAGTGGAGAATGTCCAACATAGATGTTAGTGGAGAATGTCTTCTTATAGTTGGTTGGGACTCACATCCCTAGGCGTTAGTGGAGAATGTCATCTCTTAGTCAGTCGGGACTTACATCCCTAGTCAGTTGATTATTTTATTTTCCCTACGTTGTTTGGGACTAACATCCCTAGCCAGTCAATGACTCTCTATATCAGCGCTATCTCTCTCCCTTTGACAATCAGGGATTCTCTTTAGCTGAGAATGTTACCCATTGATAGTCAGGGATGCTCCCTTAGACGTTAGGGACTCCCCCTTAGACGTCAGGGACCCTCTTGATATCATTCACGACATCATACCGTGTATTATTCCCGGTTGTTATTTTTGCACATGAGCAGTTACTATAGTAATGCATGTATTTATAATGTGGTTATGTTAATTGAATATGTGAGTCTCTTATAAGATCGTCGTACCACTTTTCAATTACTTTTCTATTAAAATATTTTACATTATTTCCTTCTTGTTCATATTACAAGTTAGTTTATTTACGCTTCCTGCATACTCAGTACATTTCAAATACTGACCACATGCCTCTTGGGTTATATCGTTTCTTGATATAGATTCAGGTCTTCAAGTTCAGCCGCGAGGTTAGATACGCTCCTTCCTCTCCTAGTTATTAGTGGTGAGTCCTCATCTTCCGAGGACGTGGTTTATGTTCTTGTTTTATTATGTTTCAGTTTTCAGACTTTGGGAGTTAGTTGGGGGCTTGTCCCAGCAACTCATCAGTTTAGTAAAAGGCTTTCGGAATGGTCTAGACAGTTTCAGCTATGTATCTAAGTGTATTAAATTGTCTTTATTGATCATATTATATTCTTGTTATTTTCTTCCGCTTGTTCATGATGTTAGATGTTTCTTATGTTAAGTGTATGCGATGATTATGTCATGGGTCAACTTGAAGCCTTTCGGGGTTCCTTGTCCCGTGTCTACGATCCGGGTGTACTCCTGGGTCGTGACAATGACTCTATTTGGGTGGTTATAGACAGGTTGACTAAAGCAACTTATTTTCTACCGGTCAAAACTACCAATTCAGCGGAGAATTGTGCTAAGTTGTATATTCGGGAGTTAGTTAAATTACACAGAGTGCCCTTTTCCATCATATTAGATGGAGGTACTCAGTTTACCTCCCAGTTTTGGAGATCATTTCAGAAGAGACTTGGTACTCAGGTCAAGCTTAGCATAACATTTCACCCGCAAACAGATGGTCAGGATGAATGGACCATTCGTACTCTTGAGGATATGTTGAGGGCGTGCGTGATTGATTTCAAGGGTAGTTGGATGATCATTTGTCTCTCATTGAATTTGCATATAACAATAGCTATCTTTCCAGCATTTAGATGGCTCCGTTTGAGGCTCTTTATGGGCGGAGATGTAGATCGCTTATTAGTTGGTTCGAAGTCGGTGAAGCTGCGATGATAGGACCAGATTTTGTCCATGATGATGTGGAGAAGGTTCATCTTATAAGGGATAGGTTGAATATAGCCCAGAGTCATCAAAAGTCCTATGTGGATGTGCGGAGGAGAGAACTTGAGTTGGAAGCTGATGATTGGGTGTTTCTGAAGGTATCTCCCATGAAGGGAGTGATGAGATTCAGAAAGAGAGGGAAACTCAGTCCCCATTATGTTGGTCCATATCGGATTGTGAGACGGGTTGACAAGTTAGCATATGAGTTGGTATTGACCTCAGAATTGGCTTCAGTGCATCCAGTGTTTCATGTGTCATTTTTGAAGAAGTGCATGGGTGATCTGGCTTTGGTTGTCTCGTTGGAGAGAGTAGGTGTGAAGGATAGTCGTAGCTACGAAGAGGACCCAGTGGAAATACTTGATCGTCAGGTTCGGACGCTAAGAAATAAGGAAGTTTCTTGAGTAAAGGTTTTGTGGCAGAATAAGCATGTTGAGGGAGCTGGGTGGGAAGCCGAAGTAGATATGATGCCTAAATACCCGCATCTATTCCCTTCCAGTTCAGTTCCAGCTTGAGGTACCAGTTTTCTCCTTAGTACTCTATTCAGTTTCATGTTCAGTTTATGTGTTCCAGTTTTTTTCATGTCGATGCATGTATGTGTGATTCATGAATTCAGTTCAGTTATGTATTCTAGTCCGGAGTCAGTCACTCCATCAGTTTTTAGATTTAAATGTCCAGTATTTGAGATGCCAGTCCTTTTTCCCCAGCTTTCAGTATGTTCATTCATATTCGAGGACGAATGTTCCCAAGGGAGAGATATTGTAATACCCCGAAAGTACTTAAGACTAGACTCGGGAATTTGAAATGAGAAGTAGCAGAAAAATTTGAGATTTTACTCAGAATGACTCGTGGTATGAGTCATTGGAGGGTCTAACGACCCGTTGGAGACTCTCATGGTCAGGTTCTGCAGAAGTAGACTCGGAGGTAACGGTTCCACGGTACGACCCATAGGAAGATGTAACGAGTCATAGGTTGGGGTTGTTGGTTCTCACCAGGATACTAGGGATGTATAGTATAAGTCATAGAGGATTTGTCATTCCCTACCTAATAATTTACTCTCGTGTTCACNGTAACGAGTCATAGGTTGGGGTTGTTGGTTCTCACCAGGATACTAGGGATGTATAGTATAAGTCATAGTATGACTTGTAGTGAGGAATTGTGAGTCGTGGTAAGTGCCCATGGGAAAGAACAGAAAAATCCCCCAGTCGAGTTAAAGGATGGAACCCATGCCTCGTTGGATGAAGGTATGAGTCGTGGTGTGACTCGTGGGAAGTCCAGATGCAGGTTCATCAAAGGCAGTAACAGGAGGATACAACGGATTGTTGTTTGGAGTAACGACTCGTCCTGTTGATTTGTGGTATCAAGACCTGAGAAGTTAAGAAATGATGGAGGAAGTAACGGACGGATACCACGAGTTGTGGTATTAGAGGACGACCCATGGTATCACTCATTGTCACTGGCAGTGCAAAAATTCTAGACTTTTCATTAAGGGTATTTTCATAATTCCAAAGATATAAGGTCCTAAACTACGTCGTTTTAAGCTCAGTTAGCAGGGTTTTAATAGTGTTAAAACTATCCTAAGCCTTACCATTTCATGCATGGAAATTAGAGTTCTTCCTTGGAGATCAAGCTTGAAGAATTCCCCAATTTCTCTCCAATTTCCTTTGGGTTTTCAAAAGGAAGTGTAAATCAGATTTACCCAGGTATGTGAGGCTATGAATGAGAGTTCCTTTCCTTCACATGCTCTAAATTCTTCTCAATTCCATGGATTTTAATTCTGGATTCAAGTTTCATGATTTTATGGGGTTTATTCCAATTCTTGTGAAATTCTCTATGATCTATCTATGGGTCAATTCCCTTCATGTATCAAATCATATAACTATTTTGATTATTAATTTATAGTTTCAAATTTTAATTAAATTATACCCAATTATGTATGCTTCATGAAAAGTCAAGTTATGATTCCATTATGATCTTGATCTTCTTCAGCCCTAAATTATGATTTATGATTTATGATATGATTTCTCTCAAGTACTCATCATGGATTTATGAATATCATGTATATAAATGTTTTACAAGTATGCATGGTTTTCATGATTTATAATTTATGACTCTCGGCCAATTCTTTGGCCCTTATTCATGGATAATCATGTATTTCAAGTGGGATCCATCATGTTATTATTTCATTTGGCCATGAACTTCATGAATGATTTTACAATTACTATACGAGCCCTCACATGTATATTTTTGGGAGTAGTGTCTAGCACCGAGTAGACTCGGCGTTAAGATAAATCCCATGGTCCCAAAACTACGTGCCACCATAGTTTTGTGTATATATAAATATTTATTACTGGATCACTGTGATATCACCATGCACGCACGTCCCCTGGTCTGGCAAGCCGGGGGCTGTCCTGAGCACTTGGGCGAAATAGCAGGCATCATATAAGGCTCTATTATGATGGTGACAGTTAAAACATGAGTTCTCCCATTATTTCTCATGATTTATGCATGGTTATGTTTATGTTACTGTAATACCCTGAAAGCCCTAAGATCAGACCAAAGGGTTAAAATGGAGAAAATAGGATTTTCTGCACCAGGTCACAGGACGAGTCATCCAGTGACCCATGAGGTGCACCACGAGTCTTTATGTTAGTCGTGGTCAGCAGTTTGACTTGAAGGTTGACGGTTTTGCATGTGCTCCTAACAGTTGGTCACCACGAGTCATCGGGTACACCACGATTTGTGGTGTCCCTCGTGGTGGCCAGGTATGTTAAGTTTCTGTGCTAACATTGGAAGGCAGACCACGAGTCCTGGTCCTTAACAACGAGTCGTCCAGCCCCTCGTTGGGACTGGCAATGTATATTTTTCTGCGAATTTATTAAGGGTTTTTCCATAATTCCTAAGTTCCTAAGACCTAAACTACGCCGTTTTGAGTTCAGATAAGTGTGTTTTAATAGGGTTTAACTCATTCTAAACCTATCTCTCTCCATGTAGGCAATCCTAGTAGTTTCTAAGGGTGATCAAGCTTAGGATTCATCAAGTTCTTCCCCAAATTCCTTGGGGCATTCAAGAGGGTTGTGTAATCAGAATTTCCCAAGTATGTAGGGTTATGAATGGGTGTATTCATTCACTCCCATTCCCAATCCCTCTTCAATTTCATGTGGTTTCTAAGTTGATGAATCTATGGGGTTTTAACCCAACTTGTGAATTCTCTAAGTATTTATCATGGGTATTCTCTATGCATGTTTCTAATATTGAACTATGATTTATGGGCAGGTTTTATAATGTTTTAAATTAAAAATTGTGATTTCAAAGTTTTACAAATAAGATGCCCACCTATGGAAGTTCATGAAAAGATGAGATTGTGATCCATGCTTCTAGTTATGATGAGATATTCATGATGAAAGTATGATGTCAAATTACTCATATCTATGCTCATATTGTGAGTAATCAAAGTCTATTTCAAGCATGTTTAAGTACTGGGCAAGCCCATATGATCAAGTATGTTTCATGATTTATCTAAATTTCATGTTATTAGCTTACCACAAGGTTTTGAAGTCTACACTCCCACTCTTGTTCAGCTTGTGGTATGGTTTGAGCCAAGGCTCTTAATGTTATGTTTTCAGAATATGTATGCCATGTCGTGATTCAGCTTTGTCACTAGACGATGGTCAGCTTCATTAAAAAATGACGGAGAGCATATGCATGTTTTGGGAGTAGTTTCTAGCACCGAGTAGGCTAAGGGTCAGTCAACCCTATGCCTCAGAATTACGTGCCAATGTAGGTATGTTCAAATTATTTTGGACCTCCCTTGTGAGCTTCCCCTTCCCCCAAGGCGCCTTCAGCTTGATATCGATATCATGGTAGCGTCCTTAGCCTTGGAAAGACTTTGGATGAAAGTCGGCTCTGCCCACTTGAGTGTAATAGTTGGGACCACGTAAGATCTATTGTGGTAATGTCGGTTATATGATGAGTCTCCCATTGTTCCTCATGATTTTAGTTATGCATGTTCATCAGTTACGATATTATGTTTTTAGCAGGTTTGACCCAAGTGTTAAGTTTTACTTATGATTATCAATCTTCAGCTTTGGGTCATTCGATTCAGTTATAACATTTAGTTATCTTTAAGTCATGTTTTTAGATAATAGCATGCAAGCCCTACTCTCAGAATCTTATGATGAAATATTTTATGATATGCATGATCTTTGATTTTACTTACTTAGCAGTGTTACTTACCTTGCATACTCGGTACATTCCATGTACTCACCGCATACTCTATGTTGTATCGTTTCATGATACAGCCTCAGACATTCGGCTTAGTCCCGCCGCTAGCCAGATCTTTAGTGTTAGCATCTCCCAGTCAGAGTTGGTGTTTCCTCATCTTTCGAGGGCCCTTCCTATCAATTATATTCAGTATTTTCAGTTTCAGGCTTTACTGAGTTAGTTAGGGTCTTGTCCCATCAACTCGTCAAAAGTAGAGGCTTATCAGACATAGTATGTATTCAGCTTCAGACTTGTGTTATATATTCAATTATTCGATATTATCAGATTTTCAATCTTCCTCTATGATATATGTTATATTTCCACATTTAAAATGTTTAGCTTAGATGTTATGTTCATTCCATGCGTCGACTAGGAGCCTCTCGGGGTTCTTTGTCTCGTATCTCGATCCGGACCTATGTTTGGGTCGTGAAAAACTTGGTATCAGAGCATTAGGTTTTGAAGTATCCTAGGGTGTTTGAAAGTCGCGTTAAGTAGAGTCTTTTCATGTGTGTGAAGTATGCCACACTTATGAAAAAGAGGCTTCGAGACGTTTAGGAAATGTTCCCTTATTTCATGATCTATATCGTGCGATGAAATGTCTCTCTATCCTTCTAACTCATTCTATATGCATTTGCTAAATCATGCCTCGTCGCCGAGTACCGGAAGAAAATATAGAAACGGAAATGTCCACGAGAATGGCAATGGGGATAGGCACCAGCAGGCCCCACCAGCCCCTGAGGATCATGTGCCCGAGCAGGTGGCCCGTGTAGAGTTTAGGGCTGCCATTATGATGCTAGCTAAAGATTTGACCGCCTAGGTCAACTGACAGGCGGTAGGGCATATCCCTTAGAATGGGAATGCAGTAGCAATGAGAGTTAGCGATTTTCTGAGGATGAACCCACCAAAGTTCCTTAGATCAAAGGTGGACAAGGATACACATGAGTTTATTGATGAAGTTTTAAAGATCACCCATGGGGGTGACCGGGGAGGAGTGCACAGATCTAGCCTCGTATCAGTTGAAAGGGGTTGTGCACATCTGGTTCAGGCAATGGAAGGATAGCAGGGCAGTTGGAGTAGGCCCCATTGGTTGGGATGAGTTTCATACCACATTTTTAGATCGGTTCTTCCCTCATGAGATGAGGGAGATTAAAGCAAATGAGTTTGTGAACCTAAGGCATGGTAACATGAAGGTTCAGGAGTATACTTTGGAGTTCACTCGCTTATCAAAGTATGCACCTGAGATGGTGACAAATTAGAGAGCCTGAGTGAGTTAGTTCATGCATGGGATAGCAGACTATTTGGCCAAAGATTGCCGGACTGTGATGCTTCATCAAGCATTGACTTCCCCCGGATATTTCTGTACACCCAGTAGATAGAGGTGGTGTAGGTAAGTGAGCGAGAGAGAGAGAGGCCAAGAGGGCCAAGACCGATATCTTTCAATTCTCCTAATAGAGATCTAGTGGTGGGCAATGTCAGCAGTCCCACAGTGGTCATCATCCCCAACGCCATCAGCAGTGAGTGTGACATCCAGATCTAGGCGCGACCAAAGGGGACGAGCATCAGGCTCTCAATGTCAAGGGAGCAGATCTATGGAGCTCAGTATTCCAGCTTGTGATAGGTGTTTTCGGAGGCACACGGGTCAGTGCTTAGAAGGTTCAGGTGCGTGTTTCAGGTATGGAAAGCCCAGACATATGCTCAGAGATTGTCCAGCAACTAGACAGGGCCATGGTAGAGGTCGAGACCCAGCCACTAGCTCAGCATCCCCACTGGCACGCTCAGTTAAGCAGGGAGCCTCCACTAATGCAGGTGGTGGTCAGTGTCAGAACAGGTTCTATTCCCTCGTATCTTGTCGGAGTAAGAGGACTCCCCATATGTAGTCACTGAGATGTTACGAGTATTCTACCTTGATGTATATGCATTGTTAGATCCAGGGTCTACCTTATCTTTTATGATGTCCTATGTTGCTAGTAGTTTCGGAGTCAGACCCAAAATCCTATTAGAACCCTTCTCAGTCTCTACTCCAGTCGGTGATTCAGTTATAGCTCGACGGGTATATAAAAATTGCCCTGTCACAGTTCTTTAGAAAGTCACCTTAGCAGATTTAGTAGAGCTAGCCATGACATATTTTGAGGTTGTCTTTGGCATGGATTTGCTACATGCATGTTCTGCCTCCATAAATTATATAATCGGTGTGGTAGAATTTTGATTTCTGGGTGAGCCACTCCTAGAGTGGAAGGGTACTTCAGCTCTGCCTGTAGGTGGCTTCATTTCCTACCTTAAGGCCAGAAAGATGATTTCTAAGGGTTTCTTGTATCATTTAGTTAGGGTTAAGGATGTTACATCCGAAACGCCGACTATTCAGTCAGTTCCTGTAGTGTGCGAATATCCAGAAGTGTTTCCAGATGATTTATCGGGAGTTCCTCTTGAGCGGGAGATCGATTTTGGTATTGACCTTCTTCTTGATATGCAACCTATCTCTATTCCTCCTTACAGAATGGCTCCATCCTAGCTAAAGGAGTTGAAGGACCTTCTAGACAAGGGTTTCATCAGAATGAGCAAATCCTAGTGGGGTGCACCAGTTCTCTTCGTCCGAAAGAAGGATGGTTCCCTTCGGATATGAATTGATTATCGAAAATTGAAAAAGGTTACAATCAAGAATAGGTATCCCCTCCCTAGTATTGATGATTTGTTTGACCAGATTCAGGGTGAAAAGTGTTTCTCAAAGATAGACCTCAGATCCGGATACCATCAGCTTAGGGTTCGGGAGAGTGACATTCCAAAGACAGCCTTCAGGACTCGATATGGTCACTATGAGTTTGTAGTTATGTCTTTTGGACTAACGAATTCTCCTGCAACTTTTATGGATTTGATGAACAAGGTGTTCAGGACATATTTGGATATGTTCATGATCGTGTTCATAGATGACATTCTCATATACTCTCAGAGCGAAAAGGAGCATGCCGCTCATTTTAGGGTGGTACTATAGACTCTGAAGGATCGCCAATTATATATTAAGTTCATCAAGTGCGAGTTTTGGCTAGATTCAGTAGCAGTTTTAGGTCATATGGTGTCAAGTTAGAGTGTGTAGGTGGACTCTTAAAAGATAAAAGCGGTGAAGAATTGGCCTAGACCAGTGAGTCCTTCGGATATCAGGAGTTTCTTGGATTTAGCTGATTACTGTAGGAGGTTTCTGGAAGGATTTTCATACATTGCAGCACCATTGACTAGGTTGACCTAGAAGAAAGTGAAGTTTCAATAGTTGGAGGCCTGTGAGAAGAGCTTCCAAGAGTTGAAGACTCGACTCGCCTCAGCACCAGTGCTGACCCTACCTGAGGGTACCGATGGGTTTGTGGTATATTGTGATGCCTCAAGGATCGGCCTTGGTTGTGTATTAATGCAGCACGGTAAGGTTATACCCTATACATCCAGGAAGCTGAAGGTCCATGAAAAGAACTATCCAACTCATGACCTCGAGTTGGTGGCGATAGTATTTTCCTTGAAGATTTGAAGACACTATTTGTATGGCGTCCATGTGGATGTGTTTACGGACCACAAAAGCCTGTAGTGAGTTTTTACCCAGAAGGATCTAAATCTACGTCAAAGGAGGTGGTTGGAGCTTCTTAAAGATTATGATATGAGTGTCCTTTATCATCAGGGCAAGGCTAATATGGTGGCAAACGCTCTTAGAAGGCTTTCTATGGAGAGTGTGACCCACGTAGATGAGGAGATAAAAGAGTTAGTGAAGGAGGTGTGCTTCAAGTCATTAGCATCCCTTCTTGGAAGTGGGAGGAAATCAATATGGACTTCATTACAGGTTTACCTCACACTCATCGACAGTATGACTCTATTTGGGTTGTTGTAGATAGGTTGACCAAAGTAGCTCATTTCCTACCTATCAAAACTACCGATTCAGTGGAAGATTATGCAAAATTGTGCATTTGGGAATTAGTTTGGTTGTGTGGAGTGCCCTTGTCCATTATATCAGATAGAGGTACTCAGTTACCTCCCAATTTTGGAGATCGTTTCAGAAGGGACTTGGTACTCAGGTCAAGCTTAGCACAACATTTCACCCACAACAGATGGTTAGGATGAATGGACCCTTTAGACTCTTGAAGTTATGTTGAGGGCATGTGTGATTGATTTCAAAGGTAGTTGGGATGATCAATTTACCTCTCATCGAGTTTGCATATAACAACAGTTACCATTCCAGCATTCATATGGCTCTGTTTGAGGCTCTTTATGGGCGGAGGTGGAGATCACCTATTGGTTGGTTCGAAGTCAGTGAAGCTGCATTGATAGGACCAGATTCAGTCCATGAGGCTATGAAGAAGGTTTAGCTTATAATAAAAAGGTTGAAAACAGCTCAGAGTCGCCAAAAGTCCTATGAGGACGTTAGAAGGAGAGAGCTTGAGTTTGAAGTTGATGGTTAAGTGTTTCGGAAGGTATCTCCCATGAAGGGAGTGATGAGATTCGAAAAGAAAGGGAAACTCAGTCCCCGTTATGTTTGTCCATACCGGATTGTGAGACAGGTTGGCAAGGTAGCATATGAGTTGGAGTTGCCCTCGGAATTGGCTTCAATACATCCATTGTTTCATGTGTCACTTTGAATAAGTGCATGGGTGATCCAGCTTTGGTTGTTCCGTGAAGATTGTGAGTGTGAAGGATAGCCTCGGCTACAAGGACGTTTCGGTGAAAATACTTGATCGTCAGGTTCGCAAGCTAATAAAGAAAGAAGTAGCCTCGATAAAGGTTTTGTGGAGGAATCACTATGTCGAGGGATCTATGTGGGAAGCCGAAGCAGATATGATGGCTAAATACCCGCATCTTCCCTTCTGGCTCAGTTTCAGATTGAGGTATCAGTTTCCTCCCTAGTACTCTATTCAGTTTCATGTTCATTTCATGTGCCCCAATTTCTTTCATGTCAATGTATTTATGTATGATTCATGAATATAGTTCAGTCATGTAGTTCACTTCGGAGTCAGTCACTCCGTCAATGTCCAACTTTAAGTGTTTAGTATTTGGTGCGATGGTTGGATTCTCAGCTTTTCAGTATGTCTACCCATATTCAAGGACAAATGTTCCCTAGGGGAAATATTGTAATACCCCGAAAACCTTAAGATCAGACCCGAGGTTTGAAATAGAGAAAATAGAATTTTCTGCACCAGGTCACAGGACGAGTCATCCAGTGACCCGTGAGGTGCACCATGAGTCGTTAGGTGTCTCATGGGGAGGAGGGAAGGTTTGGTTAGATTTTGGTTTGGGGGTTGACCACAGGTGAAGCCATGAGTAGTGGTCAACACCACGAGTCGTTATGTTAGCCGTGCTCAGGAATTTGACTTGAAGGTAGAAGGTTTTGGCAGTGCTCCTAATGGTTAGTCACCACGAATTGTCGGGTACACCATGAGTCGTGGTGTCCCTCTTGGTGGCCAGGGATGTTAAGTTTCCAGTGCTAACAATGGAAGGCAGACCATGAGTCCTGGTCCTTTACAACGAGTCGTCCAGTCCCTCGCTAGGACTGGCAGTGTGAATTTTTCTGCGAATTTATTAAGGGTTTTTTCCATAATTTTTAAGTTCCTAAGACCTAAACTACGTCGTTTTAAGTTCAGATAAGTGTGTTTTAAGAGGGTTTAACTCATTCTAAACCTATTCCTCTCCATGCATGCAATCCTAGTAGTTACTAAGGGTAATCAAGCTTAGGATTCATTAAGTTCTTTCACAAATTCCTTTGGGCATTCAAGAGAGTTGGGTAATCAGAATTTTTCAGGTATGTAGGGTTATGAATGGGTGTATCCATCGATTCCCATGCCTAATCCCTCTTCAATTTTGTCACGCCCCGCCTTGGGGGGTATGACTGGCACCTGGTGCCCTACTGGGACCTGAACTGCTAGACTGCTGAGCCTAAGCACTTCTGGTGCCTGGCT
>JACEIK010006185.1:2127-19907 GCA_018107945.1 Datura stramonium | reverse complement strand
GCTAAAACCTCCATAGCTAGGGTTGTGGGAACCATGGTGGATTAACAAGCTAGGGTTACATAAAAGTGATTCAAAACCAATGCAAAACACTTGTATTGTAATCTCTTCATGCTTAAATGTTTCTTAATGGTGTACAACATTAGGACTTGCTCGAATTCTTTGCTTGCTTAGGTCTAAGAGGTAGAGATTAGGAAAAGAGAATTACAACAAAGCCTTGATCTTGATGATCATTGTATTAACTTGAGCTGTGGTCGCAAGATAGTTAAATTTGAGACATATTGATAACAGTTAAATTGTAATCGCTCATGAGACCTGGTTGAGTGATTAAGTATAGTCATTCAATAGGGACTGGTCGGTCGTTTGAATGAACCCTAGTTATCAGTTCTACAAGTAACATTGATGATGATCACATATGTATACCCAAAGCAGTTATGAACCCATGGGGAACACAAAACCCTAGTTATCTTTAAATCTTGATTTCACCCATATTTTTAACTATGCTTTTAATTATTGTTTTCTTTTTAAAACCCCCAATTTGGAGTAACTACCTAACAAGTTCACTTACCGGCTTTAGTCTAGCTCTTCCCTATTTCATGTGGGTTCGACCCCAACCTCTTTGTTGAGTTCTTTATTGACAACGTCCGCTTCATACTTTGTTAGGAGGTATGGTTTGAGCATTATCAAAAAGTGGTGTTGTTGCCGGGGAATACAACTAAGACTAGATTATTAGCTTGTATTTGACTTTTTGGTAGTTATTTCCTTAATTACATTTTCTTTTTGTTTTTCTTGATACCCACGGGTTGTTCTTCGGTGAATGCCAAGCATTCGGAGTAGCGGAGATCCCCTTATTCCATTAAATATAGAAATCGAATGAACAATGCACAGAATGGAGAACCAAGATCAAAGAGAAGCCCGCATAGCTGAAGAAGCTAGGCAAGCCGAGGTAGCTCAGCAAGCTGCACTTCAGGATGCGGTTGATGTTAGAGAAGAAGTAGTGAATGCTGGTCGACATAGAAGGGGAAACAGAGGTTATAGACTTGCCCCTTAGTACTTCGATGATGAGGACCCAGACATTGATGAAGTTGGGTCTACTGGAGCAATTGTGCCACCACCACTGCCCTTTGGGGCCAAATTTGATATCACGAGCACCATGATTCAATTGCTAAACATGAAAGAGGTGTTCAGTGGTCATGCAGCGGATGACGCCAACTTTCACTTGATGAACTTCGTAGGAATATGCAAGGCATAAAGGTCTCCAGGAGTAAGCCAGGACACCATACGGCTTAGACTCTTCCGCTTCTCTCTATCAGGGGAAGCCACGTTATGGTTATCGCATTTGCCCAACGACTCCATAACCAACTGGATGGAGCTCAAACAGGCCATTTTGGAGAGATTCTTTCCCCCCTCAAGAATGTTGCAGCTAAAAGACGAGATCTACAACTTCCGACAAATTAGGACAGAGGCACTTCATGAAACCTGGTTGAAGTTCAAAAGAAGTTGACAAAGTGTCCCAACTATAAGATCCCAGATTACAATTTGTTGGAAATCTTTTATAGGTCTTTGAATAATAGCACAAAAGCTATAGCGGACACTATGGCAGGAGGAGCGTTGATGAGTCAGACCTGGGATCAAGCTGCCACTATTCTTGACAGGGTGACTAAGGCGAACAGGGCCTAGCATATGAGGGAGTCTGATGCAGTGGTCGATACATATGCTGTTGGTTTGACTACAGACCAACGAAGGAAAGAAGAAGAATGCGACCAGGATTTGGCTCATATGCGCACATCATTGGACTTGCTGACAAAGCATATTATGGGAGCTGGAGCCAAAAAGGTAAACGCAGTGGGAACTCAAGGTATGGAGAAAGGAGCTGATCACTCTGATTCTGAGGAAGAGGCAAACTTCCTGGATAGCCAAGTGATAGGTTTCTGAGCCAATGCCCAAGCGTCTGTACAAGACAATTGGCGTCAATGTTCTGGAAATTAAGGTTGGAACCAATATAGAGACAACTACAACAAAAATGGGTTCAGAGACAAGAGTCGAGGCCATGAGCACGAAGGAGAATGGAGAATAAATGATGGATACCACAATGACCAGGCTGGAGTTTATGTGCCTCACAATGCACGAGAGGGTGAGGCTAGGCAATCAAAGCTGGAGAGCATGATGGCTGAGATGTTGAAGAAGATGAGGTCCATTGATGAGCATTTAAAGGAGATCCGAAGTGACTTATCAAGTATGGGCCAGAAAGTGGAATCTCATGCTACAGCCATCAAGCAGATCGAACATCAACTTGGGCAACTGTCAGCATCAATGAATCCTAAACAAAAGGGTACACTACCTATCAACACCGTTCAAAACCCAAAGAACAATGACCATTGCATGGAGGGATGATTAGGAGTGGTAAGACCACAATTAACCCCCCCCCCGCCCCGTTTCCAGTTGTAGTTGAACAAATGAAAGAAATCATAATGGATGTGAATGAGAAGAGTGTTGAGACAAAGGGTGTTGAGCATGCTGAGGCCCCAAGAGGTGAAGAAGAACCTGAAAATGACAAAGGAGCACCGCAAATCTACAAATTTATCCCGCGCCCACCGCCACCATTCCCTCAAAGGATGAAGAAAAAGGCGGAAAATGGTAAGTTCCAGAAATTCCTTTCAATGCTTAAAAAATTATCTGTGAACATACCATTGGTTGAGGCATTGGAACAAATGTTGGGATATGTAATGTTTATGAAGGACTTGGTGACTAAGAAGAGATCTGTGAGCTATGAACCGATTGACAATGTACATCATTGTAGTGCCATAGCTACAAGGGTCCTAGCTTAGAAGAAGGAAGACCCAGGTGCTTTCACCATACCTTGAACCATTGGGAATATTGAGTTTGCAAGGGCACCATACCTTGAACCATTGGGAATGTTGAGTTTGCAAGGGCACTTTGTGATCTGGGAGCTAGCATCAACTTGATTCCCTTGGCAGTGTTTAAGAAATTGGGTTTGGGAGCCCCCACACCGACCACTATGCGGTTACTGATGGCTGATAGAACTGTTAAAAAGCCAATGGGGATCCTATTCGATCTTCTTGTCAAGGTGGACAAATTCATATTCCCAGCGGACTTCGTGATTCTGGACTGCGAAGTGGATTATGAGGTCCCTATCATTTTGGGGCGACCATTCTGGGGAGGGACCTAGTAGATGTGGAGGTGGGCCAGTTTAAATTCAGACTGAACAAAGAAGAGGTCACCTTTAACATCTGCCGGTCAATGCAGCAACCAAAGGAATTTAGCGTAGTCTCAGCACTAGTGGATGGATATGAGTCACTTGATGAATTCTGAGTAGTCAAGAGACTTGTGTCATGCTGCAACGTTAAATCAGGCGCTTCTTTGGAGGAAACCCAAGTGGTGACTTGGTGAAGTCTGATTAACCGGGCCACTTGGTTTGTGCCGCGACATTAAATCAAGCGCTTCTTAGGAGGCAACCTAAGTTATTGAACTAATGTGTGATCAGTGCGCAAGGAAAACAAAGACAGGAGGCTAAAAAACTGCTAAAACAGCAGCTGCTACAGCTCTCAGTATGACTCGTGATGGCATCCTATGAGCCATAGCAGCAGTCATGGTGAGGTTTAGAGAATTTATTCAAAGCATTGACCTGCGAGTCATCATACGAATCGTACCCACATTGTACGAGTTGTAGAATGCACTCGTAGGTCCCCAGGTTAGTTTCTTAATTTTCTGAAGCACGAGTCCAGGGGACGAGTCGTGGGGTCTTCCTACGACTCGTGGTATGAGTCGTGACGGGTCAAAAACTTCAAAATTACCCGACTCGACCCATATTTTTAAATCTGCCCCCTCTTACCTATTTAAATTTCATACCAAAACCTACCCTTCTCCCACACGAACAAAACAGAACTACGAACCCTATCTCCCAAACTATCTAACCCATAACTCAAAAGCTAAAGCAGAATTGAGCAATTTCTTGCTCAATCAAAGTTATTCTCAACCCACATTTGTGATTTTTCAGTCGAAGGAAGAAGCAACAAGTAGTGTATTGAATATTGAAATTTTTTAGCTTACTTGAAGCTTCCACTGTCGGAACCCCTAGGAGTATTGAATTTGTTCAAAAAATTTCAATAATACAATGATCATGGATGAAACTAAACCATGAACGACTGGAAAACACCACATTTTTTTCATTGTTGGGTTGAGCCTGTAAATTTAATTTTGTTTTAAAATTTTTGGGTTATAGGTTATGATTAAAAAGACGGGATGAGTAGTGTTTAATTGATGAATGACATGCCTAGTCCTGGGGGAAATTTGAGTACCCAAATTGTGAAAAAGAGAACCCCTGTAAACTGAACAAAACTCGACTAAGACCTGAAAGTTGTATGAAGCACAGTACGGGTCGTAGTTTGTCACTACGAGTCATACTGGGCATTCGTACCAAAGAACTGAACAAAGTTGCATAGAAAAGTCCTTTATGTGACTCGTGGAAGCAACCTACGGGTCGTACCGCGAATCGTGGAAAATTACAGAAGATACCATAACTAAAGCCTCATCAGACGACTCTGGGTACGAGTAGTACCTTCATGGTACGAATCGTACCTGTGAGCCATAAAAATACATCAAGGATTGTTGGGTCTTCATACAAGTTGTATTGTTTTAGTACGACTCGTACTGTCGACCCGTGATGAAAATCTGAACCTTTTTTTCTAATTCTTCTTTCTCAAATATGGAATTCTAAATTTTTTTCTAACAGGTACAATGACACAGAAGCGAAAGGCATCCAAAGAAACAACCCAGAGAACATTAATTGATGAAACATCTGAGTCCGAGGCTGGGCAAGTAGGAAACTCTCCTAGTGGTTCAGTTGAGGACTACCAGATAGACACTTCAGACGCAGACGGAACTAGAACCACTAGGGAGAAAGCAAGAGCACAAGATGAAGCAGCCACTGCCACATCTTCCCAAGTTCCCCAGTCTGAGGAGGGAGGTAGAGGAGATAATCAGGAGTTGGGAAACGACTCAAATGCAGAAGAAGGGTCCGAGTAAGCAAGTGGCAGTGATGAATAAGAGGAGGAGGCCCCAGATACTGTACAATAACGGACCCCACCCAGAGAGAACCGCACAGTCAGTGAAGAGTGCTGGGAGCTAGAGAAATATATGAGCAGGGAATCTCTCTNTGCCATAACATAATTATGGTGTGATTATAAACATGAACCGCACAGTCAGTGAAGAGTGCTGGGAGCTAGAGAAATATATGAGCAGGGAATCTCTCTCACCGCCAAAAACATGCCGAGGCGGAGCATTCAGGAAGAACCACGGATCCTCACTAACTCCTTGAATAAAGTGGAGGATATGAAGTGGATCTTCAGCTTCTATGGTTTCGAATGGATGGAAAAGACTCCAGCCTAATATACAACAGAAATAGTCTAGGAGTTCTACGCCAACTACTTGGCTACCACGGAGCAAAAGGCGAAGGAGGGGCAGAAAATAAAAGATCAGCCCCGACTCGAGATTGTGTTGGTCCGAGGAAGAGAGGTCGACATATCCGAGCGCACCATCTCCTAGGTTTTGTATGGGCCACATTTCATATCTCTGCAAGCTATGCCAGAGTATCAGTACAGAGTGGAGGCGCTTAAGCGACTCCGGCAGTTAGGTTTTGAGGAACACCAAAGGCAGTTACAATGGTTGGTGAGTGTTTTAGCTGAGGACAAGGAGGGAGTTGAGTGCGTTGCTGGAGAAAAGCAGGTTACCAAGAGTTCATTGAATTTTATTGCCAAGGCTTGCTGGACACTAGTATGCTACCGAATAGCACCCACCATCAATGACAATACCCTCAGTGCTGACAGGGCAGCTTTGGCGGCATGCCTCATGTGCCGCTATCCAATCAACATCTCGAGGATTATTGTAGATGAGATACGAGACTGGGCAGTGGGAGTAAGACTACCATCCCATTCTCGAGTCTTGTATTCAGGCTATGTACAGAGGCAGAAGTGCCAATAAGACAGGGTTAGGAGTGACTGATTGGAGGCCAGAGGATAGCAGACATAGGGCTTGTCCGGGATGTGATGAACTCGATAAGTCGTGCACAACTTCCCATAGCTATTCCACAGAGCCAGCCAGCAGGGGGTGCATAGGTGAATACCCCTATTACCCAGGAGTAGAGTGAGACACCGGCTATAGATGTTGGTCATTTGAAGGCAGCTCCTAGCACATATGCCACACCACCGCCTAGCTTATATACTTAGACTCTGGCAGGGCATGTTTTGGTGCCACAGGACTTTCTTCATAAGCTGGCTAAACGGTTGACCATGGAAGAGCGAAAGATTCATGCCATGATGGAAAATGTAAAGCCATAGGTCAAGTCAGAGATAGATGCAGCAACTCAGGATCTACATGCTGGCCTAGACGGATTTGAGATCCGATTCAATGTATGGATGGCAGAGCAAGTAGACACCACCAGTCTATGTGAGGAGTTGGGGGCTCTTCGGAGTCAAGTAGTCGAGTTGTCATCACGACAACTGACAGTTATAGCAACCCCCACCCTTTCAGAATTAGATGCAGAATTTGACGAGGAGATTGATTTGATGGCTTACTGGGAGCCGATGGTAGCTGCTGGAGACAAGGGAAAAAAGAGAGCTGTTGAGGATGATGAAGAAGAAAGTCTAAGGAAGAAGAGGAAGAAAGAGAGGAGAGAATATAAGCGGGCCAGAGTGGAGAGCCTGCAGACTCATGATGCACATATGCCAAAGCTGTAGGAGCGAGCTAGAGGAGCGGGCAACTCCACCATACCTCAACCCCAATTCACACTGAGGCCGTTGAAGCGTCCCCATGTTGACACTTCAAGGAGTGCACCGGCCACCGCTAGCACCACGGTTACAGTGGAGGTACCTCCTCCACAAGGCAAAGTCTGAGTAGCCCCAGGTATGTTCCCTTCCCTATGTTCTTCTATCTCATGCTTCAGGGACGAAGCTAAATTTTCAAAAAGGGGAGGGTGTGTTCTTGTTATTTTTGGGATATACGTCCAAGTGTTTTTCTTGCCGTGTTTCTTTTCCCTCAGACATGCTATCTAGTAGAACCAACATTTTTAGGATTTTTATTTTTTAGTTTGTGATTTTTGTTTAATTAGAAAATAACTTAGGAGTACTCAACCAATAATAATGCACAAGTTTTGATTTTTGAAAAAAAAATTAACCCTGTTTAATTTTTTTTGATACATTAGCTAAGTATTTGTGACTGGATGCATGATTTCTATGGATTTTTGATGTCATTTAGTTTATTAGCATGAGTCTTGTTAAGCCATGTGTAAACCAGATAGGTAAAGCAAATATAGTTCATGTGCCATGAGAGAGTGATGTAAAGTACCTAGTTCAGTATTGTGTAGAAGATCTAGAACTTTCCTGGTTGGTCTGTGCATAGGCTAAGGATGGTTGGTTAGGATATGATCATAAGACATTTTTGTTTAGCTCACTTTTAGCTTATATAACCCTTCCAAAATCATATGAATCCCTTGATCCCAATTTGAGCCGTAATTGACCCATTTTTTTCTTTGATTAACCAATGAACCGTACCCATTTGTTTATAATGAACCTATTTTAGCCCTGGTCCTTTCTTGGATATCATGAACCTCAACATAGGGAAAATGCCTAACTTGAGGGTGGCTAGAGTAGGGGTGCGTAAATGGTGGGAAAGAGAAAAAGGGAAAGAAAAGAGAAAAAGGTGAAAAATGAGGTGTGGTGTGGTAAAAATAAAAGAGATGAAAAATATTGAGAATCTTGAAAAAGAAATTTTAAAAGAAAATAAAAATGCTGAAAAAGTTGAAAATACACCACAACCATGCAAATGTATATAAAAGAGGTTAAAAGGGAAGAAAAGGAATGAAAGGAATAAAGGGTGAAAAAGGTGAAAGGTGAAGCCAATGTATGTAGTGCCTAGGAAGGAATAGTAACTTAAAAATCTCTCATCTTATCATGTCCAACCTGAAGCCTACATTATAAGACATATCAAAGTCCTATAGTGATCCTAATCTTACCATCCGACAAATTGAAGCAGAGAAAATAAAGGCAAGCCTATGGTATCTGGTACATGGTACTTGGAACTTCTTTGTGAAGGTGAGTGTTTCACTTTTCTGGTCCCATACATATTTGATACTATATTTGTGAGTGGGGACTTTATTTTTTGTGAGGGTACATGAATTATGTTGGTTTTTGCCATTGATCTGTGTGAAAAGCATTGGTGATGACTTGATTGCCTGTTGATAGCTAGATGACATGTCTTGATCCCTGTTTAGCATGTTTTGCGGTTGTTTGTAGTACATTAGAGAATACTAGTCCATGGAGAAAGGGTCAGAAGTTGTATGTATAGAGCAAATTTTGGTTACATATTGGCTGTAGTATCCTGGGTTTATTTTCTAGTTGAGCGTCGTGTTTTAGTTTTTCTTTTCTTTGCCTGGGGACATGCAAAAGTCTTAAGTTGAGGGTGTTGATGTGCTATGGATTTGCAGCACTTTCGACGTTCAAAACTAAAGAAAATAGCATGGACTTAGGTGTGTTTAGATGGATATGAGATACTTTTCTTATGTTTTCAAGTAAACATAGGTGTTGGAACAAGATTGTGCAAAAGAAGCTTAAAAGAGCAGAAAATGAGCCAAACTGACAGTCTCAGTACGAGTCGTACACTGATGGTACGAACCGTACCAAGACTCGTGGAAATGTTAAGAATGATGAGCTGAGAAAGATGCAACCCACGACTCACAGTATGGGCCGTATGATCATTGTATGCGTCGTAACTTCAAGTCGTGGAAAGATTCAAAAAAATTGCACCAAAGATGACTCTGGGTACGGATGACTACAGTACGAGTCGTAATGGAAAGGTACGAGTCATACCAAGGCACTCGTGACAAACTTTAGAAAAATTCAGAGTCTTTAGATTGAAACCACGAAAGCTCAGTACGACTCGTTGGAAGAAGGTACGAGTCATATCAAAGAACCAACACTTAGCCGGATTTCAGCAAGTTAAAGACCTACGGATGGTAAGTACAACCCATACAAGCCTGTCACGGGTCGTAGGTCTAATCATGGCACGAGCGACAACATATATGGAAGTTTACCCTGTTAGCTTAGGAAAATGATTTTTATGTCTGTATAAATACGTTTTATATTTTATTTTCATAAGGGAGAAGTCTAGAAGTAATTAGGAGTGATTAGAATTGATTAGCAACGAAATTAAGGATATAGAGATGTGAGAATTGAATTGTTCAAATTGTGATAAACTATTTCTTAATCTTCTTATTGTTCTTAAGGATTTTGCTGATTAATTCAAGGAAGTTTTTCTCTCAATTATAATTGTAAGTATTGATTTATGACTTTATTATGCAAACAAATCACAATCTTGAAACTATGAGAGGCTAAAACCCCCATAGCTAGGGTTGTGGGAACCATGGTGTTTTAACAAGCTAGGGTTACATAAAAGTGATTCAAAACCAATGCGGAACACTTGTATTGTATTATCTTTGTGCTTAAACATTTCTTAATGGTATACAACATTAGGACTTGCCCCAATTCTTTACTTTCTTATGTCTAAGAGGTAGAGATTAGGAAAAGAGAATTACAACAAAGCCTTGATCTTGATGATCATTGTATTGACTTGAGCTGTGGTCTCAGGATAGTTAAATTTTGGACATATTGATAACAGTTAAATTGTAATCTCTCATGAGACCTGGTTGGGTGATTAAGTACAGTCATTCAATAGGGATTGGTCAATCGTTTGAATGAACCCTAGTTATCAGTTCTACAAGTAAGTATTAGTGATGATCACATATGTATACACAAAACAGTTATGAACCCATGGAGAACACAAAACCCTAGTTATCTTTAAATCTTGATTTCACCCATAATTTTTTTTCTATTTTTTGGTTCAAATCATAGTCTTTCCATTTCATGCCAAAAAATATTTACAATGAGTTCTAAGTGTGTTTTTACTACACACTGCCCTAAATCAGTTCTTACACTATACACCTAACCTAACTGCTATACATACATTTAAGGAAAAAAATTCAGATCAAGTAAGGCTTGCTTCCATTTTGCATTGCTGTCCCCTCTAGTGTGAACATGGCAGACTATTTTTATACAAATGCTGTCCTACTTAAAGATTTTTTTGTGGAATATAGTGGCATTCCTTGCTATCTATATCAAGGCAATCACCATGACAAACACACAACTTGTGATAGCTCCATTTCCAGTTTTCTTCTTCGCCTGTTGGAATGCCAAGTAATTTCAGCTTCCTAATCTTCAATGTTCCTGTTGTGTCCCAGCCATTTGCATATGTTGTACCATAAGTGACATGTAACCCACATTCAAAGAATAAGTGGCCAAAAGTCTCCATTCCAACTCCACAAAACACACAATCTAATGGAACTTGAACTCCAAGTGTCTGCAGTCTATCAACTGTCGCCAGCCTCTGCTGCACAGCTAACCAAAGAGTGAATTTATATCTAGGATGAATATTATTGTGCAGTAGAAAAACCTTCCAATCCACTCTAGGATGTTGTGGAAGCAACTTCAAATACATTTTCCTGATAGAATACCCAGTAGCATCCATCACTGTGCTTAATCGAGTATTTTAATCTCCATGCAAACCATGATTCTACATCAGATCCTCCCTGGTACCAATTATTTTTCTCACAACCCAAGAGGCAGAATTGGGTATTGGAAAAGTGTTGAGATCCTCCCTCTTGATATAATAGCTATGTACCCATTGAATCCATAAAAAATCCTCTTTCCTAGATACATCCCATAACAATTTGAGGATAGCCGCTTTATTCCATATAGCTAGGTTCATAATATGTAATCCACCTGCTGCCTTCAGACGACATATTTTTTCCCAAGATACAAGAGCTTTCTTAGAGACAGTCACATTACCTGTCCATAGGAAAGTTCTAAGAGCAGTTTCAATAAGCTTCAACACCCTTTTTGGAAACAAAAAAATCTGTGGCCAATAAGACTGAACACCAAACAAGACTGACTTGATTAATTGTATTCTTCCAGTATAAGATAGAAGTTTAGCAGACCAACATGTAATCTTTGCAGTGATCTTCTCAACAAGGGGTAGATACTTGTGAATAACAAGCTTCTTAGAGTCCAAAGGTACCCCCAGATATCTGAAGGGATGAGTTCCTGCGATAAATCCCAAGCTTTCTAGGATTCTCAGTGTAATATGATTTGGTACACCTGCTATGTATATAGCACTTTTCTCATTATTTTCTTGTAAGCCAGATGCTGCAGAAAATCTTCAAAAAGCCTCATAACGAAGCTTAATAGATACTGTATCAGCTCGACAATACATTAATAAATCATCGGCAAAGCAAATATGTGTACTCCTTAACTTCCTACACCTAGGATGGAAATTAAAATCACCCACATTATGTAGTTGATCTAACTCCCTTCCTAGATATTCCATATCAAGCACAAACAAGTAAGGAGACATTGGGTCACCCTGCCTTATACCCCTTTTTCCCTTAAAAGGTTTACTCAAACCTCCATTGAGAATTAAAGAATATGAAATAGTAGTAACACACTCCATAATCCAATTCAAAAATTTCACCGATAATTTAAACTGTGCTTTTAATTATTGTTTTCTTTTTAAAACCCCCAATTTGGAGTAACTACCTAACAAGTTCACTTACCGGCTTTAGTCTAGCTCTTCCCTATTCCCTGTGGGTTCAACCACAACCTCTTTGTTGAGTTCTTTATTGACAACGTCCGCTTCATACTTCGGTAGGAGGTATGGTTTGAGCTTTATCAAGGCATATCATGTAAATAGCCAATCTTGCCGAGGATACTGGGTCCTGCTGATGCTCATCTCCGTTGCCATCCTCGTGGCCATTTCTATTTCCATTTCTTATGCGGTTAACTCTGCGGGGAGGCATGATGCTACAATCGCGAATAGCACGGGTTAGGAAAATAGAGAGACATTTCACCACACGACATAGATCATGAAAGAAGGGACATTTCCTAAACGTCTCGTAGCCCCTTTGTCATAGGTGTGGTGCGCTTCACACCCATGAAAAAGACTCTAATTAACGCGGCTTTCAGACACCCTAGGACACTTCAAAACCTATTGCTCTGATACCAAGTTTGTCACGACCTGAACATAGGCCCAAATCGAGATAGGGGACAAGGAACCTCGAGAGGCTCTAGGTCGACCCATGGCATGAACATACATCTAACTCAATCAGAATCTAAGAGGAAGAACATCATAGATAACATAGAAGAAGTATTAAACAAATCATAACACCTGAGTTTATACAAGAGTCTAATGCTGAAATATAACTATGTCCGAGAAAGCCTCTAACACTAATGAGTTGATGGGACAATACCTGCAACTAACTCACTAGAATTTGAAAATTGAAAAGACATAATACAACTGATAATAAAAGGCCATCAAAAGAAGAGGACTCACCAACTGAAGTTGAGGATAGCTAACTTCGGGAACAAGACTAGCGGTGAGACGGACTCTGGATAGCGGGGCCTGTATCATAAAATAATATAGCATAGAGTGTGCGATCAGTACGTGAAATATACCGAGTATGCAAGGTAAGTAAAACCACTCAAGCAGTAAAAATCACTAAAACATGTATAATGTAAATTGTAATCAATATAAGAATCTAAAAGTAAGGCTTGCATGCTATTTTCTGAAATCACGATCTGTCATAACTAAACATCATAGCTGAATCAATTGACCAAAAGCTGATATCATAATATCATACGTAAAACTGACCATTGGGTCAAACCTACTTAAAATATAATATCAAGATTGATGTACATGCATAACTGATATCATGAGGAACAATGGGAGACTCGTCATATAACCGACATTACCACGATAGAGCTTACGTGGTCCTAACTATTACACTTAAGTGGGAAAAGCCGTCCAAAGCCTTTCCAGGGATAGGAACGCTACCATGATATCAATATCAAGCTCAAGATCCATTCAGGGTAGGGGAAGCTCACAAGGGAGGTCCCAAAGATATAATCATAACCTACGTTGGCGCGTAGTTCTGAGGCATAGGGTTGACTGACCACTAGCCTACTCGATGCTAGACATTACTCCCAAAACATGCATATGCTCTCTATCATTTTTCAACGAAGCTGACCATCATCTAGAGACGAAGTTGAATAATCACATACATGCATAATCGAAATCATAACATGAGGAGCCTTGGCTCAAACCATACCACAAGCTGAAAACAATGGGAGTCTTGACTCCAAAACCATATGGTAAGCTAATTTATGAAATAATAAAACATACTTGATCATATGGGCTTGCCCAATACTTCATCATACTTGAAATCAACTTGGTTTATTTTGACAACATGAACATCAACATGGGTTTATCGAAATTATACGTTATTCATAAACATCTCATCATACTTGAACATATATCTATTAGATCTGATCTCTCATGAACATTTATAGATGGGCCTCATAGTATAGAAAACATGAAATCATAATTTATAATTTGAAACATTGAAAAATCCGCCCATTATTCATAACTCATCATTTAAAACTTTGTTAGATCATACCCATGGATAAAACTTAAGAATTCATGCATTTGGGTAAGAACCCCATGGAAATCATCTATTGAACATCATGAATTTAGAGGAAATTGGACATGGGTGTGAAAAATTTCACCCATTCAAGCCTTACATACATGACAAGAATTGATTCTACTCTCCCTTGATTTCCTAAAGAAGAATTGGTGAAGAACTTGAAGAATTAGGCTTGATCACCTCTCCAATTCCTCTAAAGTTGCATGCATGAGTTAGGAATAACTTAGGATGAACTTAACCTTCTTAATACTCACCATTCATAGCTTAGAACGACACAGATTAGGACCCTAGGGCTTAGGAATGACAAAAATGCCCATAATAAATTCACATAGAAAAGCTTACTGCCAGTCCCAATGAGGGACTGGACGAGTCGTCATCTCCTGTCGTTAATTGCACCGCCAATTTTCCTCAAGGGGTCCCCATGAGGGACCTAACGGCTCATCACTGGTGACCACAACTCGTGGTCACCTTCCGTTACCTCTACTACCCAAAACCCCAAGCCCCTAACCAAATGCTGACCACGACTCACCTAACTAATCGTGGCATCTGACCACGACTCGCCGTGTCCATTCATGGGGTACACTTCCAGCTCATCCTTCATCCTTCAACTGCCCTTGACCATGGATGACCTAACGACTAGTGCCACTGACCGTGACTCGAGGTCACACCCGTGGTCTCCCCAAATTTGAATTTTCTAGGCAAGTCAACACTCCTCGCCACGAGTCACTTAACGACTCGTTGTCAACCCAACGGGTCACAGGAAGATTCATTTTGTGACCTTATGCAGAAAATCCTATTTTTCTCCATTTCAACTATCGGGTCTAATCTTAGGGCTTCCAGGGTATTACACTAAAACTAATAAGATCTTTTAAAAGGTATCAAAAAATATTATCTGTAACTAAACCCCAAAATTCCTATTTAAATTCAAATTCGATTAATCCAGGTTGCGAGAGACGGACCACATCTTGAAAGTGCGGATCGTCTTTTGAGTCGTTGCTTGAAATTGCTTTCTACCTAGATGTTTTTCGTCCTTTGAATTACGAACCATCTATTGAAAAGACGGTTTGTACATCCTTCCATCAATTGCTTCACAAGTTGGATTTGTTTGGAACATGTGCTTCATTTGACGGTCAGCATTTTGAATATATGGACCAAATCTTGCGCCGTCCCTTGCTGATCATTTTGTGCTCTCTAATTTACTTTACAGTTGGAAGTGCAGACCGCATCTTCAATGTGCGTTCCATCTTTGGCCCGTTTCTTGTAGATTTCAGTGGATTTGTGCCTCCTTTCATCAACTCATGGGATTATTGAGACTTAGCAAAATAGTATTAGTATTGACTTAAATTAGCACTCAAAAGCATGCAAAATTATATGAAAAGAAGTACAAATGTGTCACAAAATCTTGATACATCAACACCCCCAACTTAAAGCTTTTTCTTATCCTCAAACAATTAAAATATAAAAGTCTAACCTAGACCTAGTCTCTTATTCTGGTAATACAAAGTGCAATAACTAGGGTTAGATACAAGCACATAATTTTCAAGCAAGCCACCCCCTCTATCATGCAAAATCATCTTTCTCACAATTATTAGGACTATACATGCAATCTTTACTCATGATATCATTTCAATGTACAAGACACCTATATTGAGAAGTAATTCATGTTAATCATTATTGTCCATATGCCCTCACATTTAGATCAAGAAAAGCGTTTGTTTTAATAAATAATAACCACATACAATACATGGATACAAGATCGACAGAGAAGAGAAAGACACTAAACTCTCACAAAGATATTTGCAAGTTAGATAGCAACTATCATATGCCTGCCTTTATTATCACATGCCTTCTCTTTTGAAACTATGGGTTGAGATCACATAAGGAATTTTTTAAGCTTGTAATATTGGTCAAAAGGACTGGTGGATACAAATATGGTATTTCAGTGACTCATTACCATCCTTGAACACTACATCACATTCCCATTTCCCTTTTCAATTTTCTATTCCCTTCTTTTTCTTCCATTTTTTTTTAGCAATTTTTCACAACCCAAGGTACTTTGTGAAAGCTCAATATATTTTCAACCTTTTTTTCTTTTTCTTTTATTTTCCCTTCTTGCTCAATATACCTTGCGAAGTGGTCAAACTAATCACTTTTGCTCTTTTATTTCTTTTCCACCTTCTAACCCACAACATACACTTTTTTATATTTTCGTCACATTTCACAATGTCAAGGTGGATGAGTATAAAAGAGGATCAACTTGAGAATTGATTTTGATTTCATCGCATTGATTAAGAAAAAGGGGAGACTAAGAATATGTGCAACATTTGATAGTCTCCTTTAGGAAATGGGGCTTTTGAAACACAAAGAAAACCTAAGTTCATCTCTACAACTCATCATCAATCCTAAGCTAAAGCATGAGCAACCAGGCAAATTCTATAGTGTAACCACAATAAATGAACAAAATAAAAATTTCTCATCATACATTAGCACATAGATATCAGATGGACTAATCACCTCTAATTATAACTAGGAAATTATTTCCACAATAAACATAATCATATGTCAAATATAGCGTAAACATGTTAATATAGAACAGTGGTGGAGATTATTTTGGGGGAGGGGCATTTTTTGAAGAATCACAATAATCTCATATTCTACCATCACCTAAGTTAGAAACTCTCTATTCAACCAAAAACGACTAAGAAAATCATGCTAATAAAATCAAGGAGGACTTTACACTACGAAAGCAATAAATGGACATACAGAACACATCATCATAAGACTCATCAAAGAGAATGAATGAAATAGAATAGTCTGGCAGAATCGTATGATAGGGAAATTGCAGAGCCTCCCACTTGTCTGGGTTACCGGGCTGGCTTAAATTCTTTTCATTATGAACATGAGTCACATCAAGCATATTCAATATAGGTCAAAAATTCCAAAGTCCAAAATACAACCATCACCCCCAACTTGAAGATTGTTTAGTGTCCCCAATGCATACAAAAGTAAAGAATAAACATGAGATGGGTTCCCTGAGGCGCTCAAAGTGCACTACTTTGGATCATGTGTAACATAGGTAGGGATGACTAATGGCACAACAATCTTAGGAACAATGAGGTGCTCGCCTCGCTATCAATATGGGGCTGGATCCGGGTATAGGCCAATCACTCCAACCTCAAAGCTTATAACTCTAAACTTTGCAGCCTCTTCGGGGTCCATGTTAGGATGTACCTTCTCCTGGAGGTTCTCCTCTTCTATATTCGCCCCTTCCTCTGTCATAGGTGATGAGAGGCTAAAATTATATGTTTTCAGCCACTAATTTTTCGCGTTTTAGTATTTTTGCTGTCTCTTTGAGTAACAAGATTTTGGATTATGCTTATATTCCTATGTTGTGATTTTGTAGGTGTAACACCTCGAATCCCAAAATGGCTTTCCGTTAACTGGGAATAAAGTTTCCAGGTCTGATGCACATTTCACATTCGATGCCAAAGATGATGTCCCATCAAGTGGACAATGGCCCATCACCTTGATCATCAAAGCACCCCAAAATTTAGCACCTTCTTCTTAGGGGTGACGATGGAGATGACGGACCTTCAAGTGGACGATATCCCATCACTTTGATCTTCAAAGGGACAAGATTTTTATGGCCTTTTGCTTAAGGATCAAGGTAGAGACGATGAGCCATCAGACAGGTGATGACCCATCACTTTGGCCGTCAGACGATCAGCGGGACAAAATTGCAAAACATCTAAATGATTTCTCCAGGGTATTTTCGTAACTTTACACTCTTTTAACTCCTATATTGGATAGTTTTGGGTTATTTTAGAAGGGATTAAAGGGATTAGTTGATGATTTTTGTCATTCCTCTCTCAAAACACGTAGAACTACAACACTAGGAGCTTCAAGTTTTCTCAAGCCAAGGTTAGGGTTCTTCTTCAAAGTCTCTAGGATTCAAGGTTCTAGCAAAGGGTCTTCTTCTCCAGGTATGTGGGACTTAAACATGGCTATCCTTTCACTCTTGTGTACCTAATGCTTTCAGAAAACCTAGAATTCTCAACTTGGTAGAAAATCATGTCTTAGGGCTTTTTAGTCAATTTATGAATTATCTGATTATCTCAATATTCCAAGATTTCCATGGTTGTTATTAAGTTAAATTCATGATTTTATATTCAAATAT
>JACEIK010006184.1:83140-95289 GCA_018107945.1 Datura stramonium | reverse complement strand
TGGAATTATAATGATCTATCCATGGGCTATTAATCCTCATGATTTACACCACATTTTATGAATCATGATAAGATTTTACAATTAATTCGATTATAAATTTATTGATTTTAATTTCTATTAAATTATTCCTAATTATGCAAGTTCTATGATGAATCGAGTTATGATCTTTCCTCAATTATTTATATTCACAAACCCATCATGATTTATGATTCATAATATGGATTTCTTCAAATTCCCGTTATGAATTTATGATTTAAAAAGTCTATACATGATTTACAACCAAGAACCTGATCTAATAACCCACCATCACCTGCAGGCATGAATGCAGTGCCCCGACTAGGGCGTCAGTACAATAATGTGCCGAGCATGCAAGGCAGAAACAACTGGAAGACAAAGATTAGAGATCAACATATATACCAAATATCGCAGAAGGAGAAATTAACTTAGGTAAACATATAAAACCTACTTGGCCCCCATAAGCCTGGCAAGTACAATCAAACATACAAATAAAACCTACCTAGCCCCCATAAGCCCNAAGTGGTTGTACATACAAATAAAACCTACCTAGCCCCCATAAGCCCGGCAAGTCCAAAAAGTAAATAATAATACAATGGCACCTAGCTGACCTAGCTCACCTGTCATCGCCTCTAGACCTCTCAATGGCCTCAGCTAAAACCAGCCAACATCTAGCATCCATTGCTATCAGATAACAAATAACACAAGAAACAACCACAATATAATGCCAAATAAATTAAAAGTAAACACCAGTTAATCAACATCATCAATTAGGCACTGCCGGACACTCTCTCGACGGCGTACAGTTAGCGGAGCTCAATCAATCTGGGAGAACCAATTGTGATCCCACGAAGGCTCAAGCATGTCGGACCACTCTCGAATCATGTCTTAACTTGACACTATGGAGGACATCATTCTCAACCCCGTAGGTCATTTCACTCCTTGGGCTCAACCCCTCAGCCAGAAACACTCTCGTGCGTCGAGTATCCACAAGCCACAAGGACTTAAACATAACACACACACAATCAAAAACAATAATAATACATGCTCAAATAGCCCACAATCGGCTCTCAAACCCCACAACCCAACTACTACAACACAAAATTATTCTTTCACGTCTAACCGTCCACCGACGAGCCACTAACCAAGCTAAGGACTACCATCCGAACCAGTATATCCTTAATCTGTACAAACAGCTCACATGCCACTCTATTTACCACTAACATCAAGGGACATGGCTAAATTAGCCCAAGTGTCACCACGACCATCACATGCCATTGATACGGTCGCCGATTCAAATATAACAAAAGATCGTTGCAACCATCTATCTTAACCACTCTAATCCCTCATTCACTTTTCAATGTAATCACTAATATTATTCACTCAAACATCCACACAACTTTCCACAAGAACCACACGCCTCACACACGACCTCTCGACCCCAACCTAACAAATTGCCATGACTACGATTCTCTGCACTCAAGCCCGAGCCACCAACCAAAATAGAATCTTATACACACCATTATTACCATATAAACAGAAAATGAAGTTCAATAATAGCAAAACACAAGCCATCACAAAACAGCCAACACACGTCAACACGGACGACAACAACTATGGAATTCATGCCGAGAAAGGGAAGGACAAGCCTAACATACCTTATCTTTAATACTAGATGAACTTGAGCCTTAAAAAACATGAACCTACTGCCTAAAGGCAGTCCAAAATTCTGCCAAAACGCAGCAAAGAAACTCAACAACAAAACAAGACAAACGAAGCTTACCCGATAAGATTCATATAAATTCGACGGTAGAAACTCCGAGACAACAACCTATCGACATTAAAACACCTATAAAAAACCTTAAAAACTAATGAGAACAAATGAAATAAGTCTTACCAATAATTTCACCATGAAAAATCCACCTAACAGCCCGGGAAAGACACCAAACCATAGGACTTCCCGACACAAAAATCATATTAAACCATGGATTCTAGCCCCAAAACCCAAAAGAAACCATGGAGAGAACTTGAGAGAGGTTTCAGATGAAATAGATTCTGAAAAATTAATTTTGATGACCAATAACCGACCAAAGGGGATTAAATAATCCTCCACTGCCTTAAGACCTTGTGAGGTGCCTGCTTGCGTGGTCTCGCAAAAACGCGAATATCACTCCACTCCAAAGTCGGATTGATGAAGGATTTGATGTACTGAAAACTAGACTCATAGATATTTAATTTTATAGGTCTCACACCCCTAACTCCGATATTTGACCTAAATTTTAAAGAATCTCGAGAAGAAAATTTTGTGATAACTTTTTTCGAATTTTATTTTACAACTTGATCGACGTCCAATCTTAAATATGATCATGGTGTGATTCAAATAACTCATAACACTTTCTTCTTATCTAATTAGGTACTCTTAGTCCTACCTCAAAAGCACGATTTTACCGCTCAAACTATCCGGGGTGTTACAGTTTTGAAAACCTTGAGCCTTATGTTATCGTATGCTACTTATGTTATTAGCATGTTGTCCCAATATTATGATATTTTATGAGTTTTTATGTATTTTAAATGTACGTTTTACTTTCCTTGCATACTTGATATATTTCACGTACTGACCGCATACTCTATGTTGTATCGTTTCATGATACAAGACCCGACTCCCAGGCTCAACCCCGTACGTAGTCAGTACTTAGAGTTGGCATCTTACATTGTTGACGAGTCCTCATCTCCTGAGGACTAGACTTATTCATACTTTCTCTATGTATTTTCAGTTTCAGTTTTGGTTGAGTTAGTTGGGGTCTCGTCCTATCAACTTGTCATGTTTAGAGGCTTTTCAAACAAAGGATGTATTCAACTTCAGATTGTGTATTCTGTTGTTATGTTTAATTTAGACTTCCACTAAGATTATTATGTTGATTCTTTAATTTTATTCATTGAGTTAGATAAATGTTTATTCCATGGGTTGACTTGGGATCTCTTGGGCTCCTTGTCCCATGTTGCGATCCAGGTCTACGTTTGGGTCGTGACAACTTGCAGCAACAATTGGAATAAAACCATATTTGAATATCAAAGAACAATCTCAAGAACAATGTAGAAAATCAAGAATTTGATCCAAGAATTGCTCCTCAAAACATGATAAAAATTCACAAAAATAATTCTTCACACGTCTACTCACTCAATTCTGTCCTTCTCTAACTAAAATAAAATGTAAAGACTATTTATACAGACATAGAAATCTTTTCTTAAGCTAATAGGGAATTTTCCATATCTGGTGCCGACTGTGTCATGACTTGACCTATGACCCATAGCAGGATTGTACGGGTCGTACCTGCTTCTCATAAGTCCTTGGCTGCTGCAGATTTGGCTAAGTGTTGGCGGGTTGGTACGACTCTTACCTTCATCCTACGAGTCATACAATGCTTCAGTGGTTTGGCCTTGAGAACTCTGACATCTTATGAAATTTTTCATGAGTATTGTGGTACGAATCGTATCTTCTTCCTACAAATCGTACTCTCTGTAGTGTCTAAAATTATGCCAAGTACTGAAGAATCTTCTAAAGTTTACCACAGCTCAAGGTACGATTCGTAGATTGATGCTACATTTCATGATTCCATCCGTACCAAGAGTCTGCCTTTGTGCAATTTCCTCTGAATAATTCCACGACTCTAGTTGCGGCTCATACCATTTTGGTAAGGCACATACTGAGAGTCATATGTTGCCTTCTTCTTACTTCAGCTTTCTGACTTTTATCAAGGTTCTCAGTACGGCTCGTACAATCAAGGTATGGCTCGTACTAAGACTTGTACTTTGACTGATCTTGTTACACCCCATAAAAGTTAACGATTAGTAAGCATACGCATGGATTTTTGATGAATAAAGAGAGTACGACGCATGTAGAGAAGCCTCGAAAGAAAGTTCGGACGAGCCGAGGCCGTGAAGCGCTAGCCGACAGGGAACCAGCCAACGTGGCACGACAGGGTGGCTGACACTATGGGAAGCGTAGGGTCCCCCTGCCACCGCCCTAAATATAGCCCTTAGTTCATTATGAATCATTTTCAATAGTTCCCCTCGGCCAGAACTTCAAGGTGACGCAAATTTCAATCATTTTTCGTCCGTTTACGTTGCTAAATGCCATCCAAATTCAAATTAACTTCAGGTATTGAATTCTAAGCCCCCAGAGAGCATTACTACGGAGTTATTTTCTTGAAATTCGCCCAGAAAATTGTAACTCTGGCAAGCAAAAGTTGTTAGAATTACTCCAAACTGATTCCTATACGATCACAGGCATCAAGTAAGTATTTCTCCCTTCTGAACCCTCGGGAAATTATAGGTTTTTGACCATGTTTTATGTAGTTGAATTATAGTCGCTATTAATATCAAAAGTTATCATTTTAAGTTTAATTTCGTATTGAAATTAGTCTCTTTCTCCCAGTATTACAGTTATATCTGGAAAGAGCTGTTGAGTACAAGTTGAAACTCATCAGTTTCTCGGGGAATTAAAATCGAGGTATGTTAAGGCAAATTTCTTCGGTAAGTTAGCTTTTATAGTACTGCAATGCATTTTGAATCCCAGAACAAAGCCAGAAGTCTTGTTATTGTGAATAGCTATTTTTGTTAGCTGAGATCAGTACTTAGGTTTAGTTTAGGATTGACTTTGCCCTGTATAGCCTTCCATGATCAACCCAGGGTTACTAGCTGTGTCGTTGCCCGCCAGGGGCTAGATGACGTCGCTCCAAGGAGCGGTATGCCATCCGCGAGGGAGGAAGATAAGGTCCGAGGACCTTATACAGTCCATTCCATGGCTTGACTATTCATATGTCGTATCGGCACTACACCCCCTTCGAGCCTGGTGCTCGGGGTACAAACAACAGGAGTCCACTGGACTTAAAGACAGCTACAGTTCTGAGGCCGAGCGGGCTTAATTGCAGACCCAGGGGACTGGAAGGTTGACTATAGTTGTTAGTTGACTCATTTTGACCTTGTTAGAGGTATATTGGTTGAAGTATGCTCACCAGGGCTTATGGGGGCCCCGGGTGGGTTATTCTGTGCTGGTTGTAGCTTCCGACTTATGAGAGCCAGGTAAGGTTCTTGTTTGCACTATTTACTGTTAGATTAAACAGCTGGAAGTTAAGCTATTCAGGTTATACCTATATCTCTTTCATTTAGTTACTTCTAGTTCCATTTAAGCTTTACTCAGTTATTATTAGTTATTTCCTTACATATTCAGTACATATTGTACTGACGCCCATCTTGGGGCGCTGCATTACTTGCCTACAGGTGCGGATAGACACGGATCAGGACCTTCTTAGCTTTCAGCTCAACTCAGCAGTACAGTTAGCTCCCCTCCTTCGGATATGATTAGTCAGAAGGTTTGTTCTTTTTGATTGTATAGTATGGGTAGGTCGGAGCCTTGTCTCGACTAATATTCTACTCCTAGAGGCTTGCAGATTTACAGTTTCCCTGTGGTTAGTTTGTTGTTGGCCGTGTGGGGCTTATATATTCTTTACTTAGCGTGATGGCTATGTGGGTCATTGTTTAGCTGGTAGATAGTGGCCTTATCGGCTATAGTATAGTTATAGTTGCCTGATTTACATTCCAATTAAAATTAGACAGCATTGTGGTCTTGTCGGCCCGTACAGGACTTCCTTCTATTGCTTGTTGTTGAGTAGTCGTTGGCCGGAGGCTGTATTTACAGCCGAGATATAGCTCGTTGTTTTCTTGAAATTAAGTTGCAGGCATGCACCAGACATGCATAATCCTAGCCAGGTCAGTCAGATTCAAGTGTGGCACTAGGTGCTAGTCGTGCCTCCCAAGGTGGGGCATGACAAACTTGGTATTAAAGCAGGTTGTATCCCAAGGAGTCTTCAAGACGTTCCAAGTAGAGTCTTGTCTATAGATGTGTTGTGCACCACATTCTATAGGCAGGAGGCTACGAGGCATGTTAGGATGGTCACTCTTCTTTCTCTTCCATTTGTGCTATTGAGTTGTGTTGTATATGGTCAAGTCCCTAAGCTTACTATAATCTTCTTGTCTATAGAGAAATGTGAGACACGCGACAGACCACGACTGGAAAGAAGTTGGATGTCGCAGTGGGAGAGGGAACTAGCAGGGTGCCTCAGTCAAAGTCAGCCCAATCTGAGGGAGACAGGGAGACTTCATCTTGGTCTCCTCAGCACTCTCCTCTATGCCAAGAGTCGTCCAAAGAGGCAGATGTGTCGGCATCACCTCCCAACAGCTCCTATACCGATACCATCAGACTAGGAGGTCAAGAGCGCTGTCTTTATGCTAGCTCAGATGATGGTTGTGCAACGTCAGCCAGTTTCACCCGTGGTTGCTGAATCTTCAAGAGGACCTGGTAGTTCGAGGGTTCGAGGGTTCGAGAGTTCCTCGCTCTGAGTCCCCCGCATTTCATAGGGACAGATCGAGAGTACACCCGAATCGTAGACACGGGACAAGGAATCTCGACAGATCCCAAGTCAACCCATGGCGTGAGCATAACACTAATTCATTCATATACAGAGGAAAACATAACTTATAAATCGTCAACTAACTGATAATCATATCATGAATTGTAAGGAATGACAAACCGAAATACATTCATCAAAGACAAAATACTACACTTAAGTCTAAAAGCCTGTAATAATAAAAAGATGGGTTGAAGGGACAAGACCCCAACTAACCCAAACATTCTGAGAATATAAGATAATTACACAAGTCTGAACATGAAGCCCTCAAATCATGAGGATTCACCACTAAAGACTGAGCGGAACTGAGTGTTAGCTAGGGACGATGCTGAACCTGCGAACAAGATCCTGAAAATATGTGGGTCAGTACTCCGAAAGTACTGAGTATGTAAGGCATGTAAAACAAAGCTTAAAAACATAGAAGTTATAGGAGTGGGGACATCATGATCATAAAAATGAAATCGTAAGTATATCATAAGGCTCAACATTTCTAAAAATATTCAGAAGTCATAACATGCGGAGAAAACATTTCATAAATCATAAGTTGAGCCAAAAGACATAATCATTCATATTTCAAAATCATGAGGAACAGTGGGAGATTTCTATAACCGACATACTCCACATGAGCACACATGAAGTCCGACTTGTACGCCTAGTCGAGAGGCCGTTCATACCTTGCCAAGGGTATAAACCATGAAGGCATGATATCACTCATGAAGGCCCCGTACGACATAGGGGACAGTCACTGAGGAGGTCCTAAACATAATCCTACGGCGGCACGTAGTTCTGAGATTCAGGGTGTAACCTAGGCCCCAAACCTACTCGGTGTTAAGTATAACATTCATAACATGACATGCATGACTAGTGAAAACACGAGAATCATGACATACTTGAGAATTCATATTATTAGCCATGGAATTGGGCCCATGAGTCGGCCAAAATCGTAGTATAATTCATAAGAGACATGTGGGAATTGCCCATAGTTTCAAACATACTTGACATGTTTAAAATCATAATAAATGATCATGCTAGCATGGGAAATTAAAACTTAAGAGGAAACCTGTTCATGTGTTCGGAATCATTTTGACCATGAAATTCACTAAAAATTTCCCTATGATTGGGCATCCATACTTTTAGAGATTTATGTCATGAACTATAAAATATACAAGAAATATCAGCCAAAATACTTCAAAATCCGTAATTTAAATATACTACCACACTTTCATATAAACTTGTAAGAAATCATGCAATTGGGTTAAGACCCACAAGAATTTGGTAACTTAATCATAGGAAATGGTAAGGCATGGGTATGGTCTAATCTACCCATTCAAAACCCAACATACCTGGAAATTTCGAGACTATTAACTCCCTTGAAAACCCTAGGTAGGATCTTGAAGAAGACACTTGAATTTCCCTTTCCTTCTTCATCTCTAATCTTACAAGTACCAAATGAGGTTCATCATGGATTATTTCCCATTAAAAGACCCCGTCCCGAGTTCAAAACGACGTAGTTTAGGTCTTAGGGGCGTAGGAATTTACAAGAAGGCCCTTACTAATTCACAGGAAATAACTATCAAGGGATCCTAACGGATGACCTGACGACTCATTGCTAGGGCACACGATTCATTGGTTCACCCGTCAAGTACACTGCCTCATTGTTCATGAAAATTCAATTGGCTTGGTAACGCCCTCCTAACGGGTCATTAGGAATGACGATGACTCGTTGGGTACCATCCATTAAGTACACTGGATAAGCCTTACTATCTTACTCTAGGAGCAGCCCACGACTGACATGACAACTCATGGTGTTTGAGCACAAGTCATTACATCGCCCATGGGGACCTCGAGTCCCTCATCATCCCATGCCTTCCCCACGAGTCACTTCATGACTCGTTTGGCCTTCTCATGGGTCTTTAAGTGAACCGTTATGCAACTGTTGCAACATTTTCTAGTTTTTCTGCTGACTCACTTCCGGACCTGATCCTTGGGTTCCCGGGGTATAACAATATCTCCCCCTTGGGAACATTCGTCCTCGAATGTTATAAGCAAGCAGAAAACTCAGAAACAACAATCACTATGTATAGATGCTAATCATTTACATTCAAGCCGAAAGCTGACGGAACAACTACTCCCCAAAAGAACCACATAGCTGGTTTGAGTTCAGACATCACTTGCATACATCATATCATAAAACAAACTTAAACGCATGAATAGAACATGAAATATTGAATAGAGGTTTAGGGAAAAAATTGGTACCTTAAACTGAAGTTGAGCTGGTAGGGAACAAATGGGGGTATTTAACCATCATATCCGCGTCGGCCTCCCACATGGCTCCCTAGACATGCTGATTCCTCCATAACACTTTTACTAAGGCTACTTCCTTGTTCCTCAGTCTCCGAACCTGAAGATCCAAGATTTTAACAGGAATTTCCTCATAACTGAGACTATCCTTCACACCAACACTTTCCACCGGAACCACTAAGGCTGGATCTCCCAAGAATTTTTTCAAGAGAGATACATGGAATACGGGATGAACTGAAGCCAACTCTGAAGGTAACTCTAGCTCATAAGCTACCTTACCCACTCATCTCACGATCCTGTACGGGCCAATATAGCGGGGGATGAGTTTTCCTTTCCTTCCAAATCTCATTACTCCCTTCATGGGAGATACCTTAAGAAATACCCAGTCATCCACATCAAACTCCAACTCTCTCCTCCTTATATCCGCATACGATTTCTGATGACTTTGAGCCATTCTCAACCTTTCTCTTATTAACTGAACCTTCTCTATGGCCTCATGAACTGAGTCTGGACCCACTAATGAAGCCTCACCAACTTCAAACCACCCAATGGGCAATCTACATCGTCGCCCGTAAAGAGCCTCAAACGGTGCCATTTGTATGCTGGAGTGGTAGCTGTTGTTGTAGGCGAATTCAATAAGGGGAAAATGCTCATCCCAACTACCTTTGAAGTCAATAACGCAAGCTCTTAACATGTCCTAAAGAGTTTGGATAGTCCGCTCCGCTTGACCATCGATTTGCGGATGAAACGTCGTGCTAAGATTGACTTGAGTACCAAGTCCCTTTTGAAAAGACCTCTAGAACTGAGAGGTGAACTGAGTACCTCTATCTGATATAATGGACAAGGGCACTCCATGCAACCTAACCAACTCTTAGATGTACAACTTTGCATAATCTTCTACCGAATCGGTTATTTTGACCGGTAGGAAATGAGCAGCATTGGTCAACCTGTCCACCACAACCCAAATGGAGTCATACTGTCTATGTGTGCGGGGAAAACCTGTTACAAAGTCCATGTTGATCTCTTCCCACTTCCAAGTAGGAATGTTGATATCTTGAAGTACATCCCCCGGTCTCTGATGCTCGACTTTCACCTATTGGCAATTCGGGCACTTGCCTACAAATTCTGCAATATCCCTCTTCATGCCATTCCACTAGTAGATATCCCGCAAGGCATGATACATTTTGGTGGCACCTAGATGGATAGAATATCTGGACCCGTGAGCCTCATGCAACATCTGGCTTCTCAAATCACCCACGTTCGAGACATATAAGCAACCCTGGTACCGAAGAACACCATCTCACCCTTTGGAGAAGACTGCTACCTTTTGACTTTGAACAACTTCTTTCAAATTTACCAATATTGTATCCTCATCTTTCTTAGCCATCACATCTGTTACCAAGGACGACTCTGACTCATTCTGAACTATTGCCCCTCCATCGGTTGAGCCGACTAGTCTGACTCCCAATCGTGCAAGTTGATGTACCTCCTTTACCATCTACTTCCTGTCTTCATTCACATTTGACGCACTTCCCATAGAAAGTCTATTAAGGGAATCTGCTACCACATTGGCCTTACCTGGGCGGTAAAGGACACTCATGTCGTAGTCCTTGAGTAGCTCCAACCACCTTCGTTGCCGAAGATTTAGTTCCTTCTGTGTGAACACATATTATAAAATATTGTGGTTTGTGAATACATCTACATGAACCCCATACAAATAGTGTCTCCATATCTTCAAAGCAAATACCACCGCGACCAACTCAAGATCATGGGTCGGGTAATTCTTCTCGTGAGTTTTCAATTGTCTGGATGCATATGATACAACTTTCCCATGCTGCATCAATACACATCCCAGTCCGACCCTCGAAGCATCACAATTTACAACGAAGCCATCAGTACCTCCGGTAAAGTCAACACCGGTGTTGAAATGAGTCTGGCCTTCAGTTTCTAGAAGCTCTTCTCAAAAGCCTCCGGCCATTGGAACTTCACCTTTTTCTGAGTCAATCTAGTCAGTGGGGCTGCAATGGATGAGAAACCTTCCACGAACCTCCGATAGTAACCTGCTAGGACCAAAAAGCTCCTGATCTCCAAAGGGTTTACCGGTCTTGGCCAGTTCTTTACTGCCTCTATTTTCTAGGAGTCCACCCTTATACCTTCGCTTGACACTACATTCCCCAAGAATGCAACTAATTTCAGCTAGAATGCACATTTGCTGAACTTGGGGTATAGCTGGTTGTCCTTGTGGGTTTGGAGTGCTCCCTCAGGTGTGCGACATGTTTCTCCTCGCTTCGGGAGTATATTAGTATGTCATCAATGAACACGATCACGAACATATCCAAATATGCCTTGAATACCCTATTCATCAAATCCATAAAAGCTGCAGGGGAATTGGTTAGTCCAAAAGACATAACAACGAATTCATAGTAGCCATACCGGGTTCTGAAAGAAGTCTTTGTGATGTCGCTCTCCCGGACTCTGAGCTAGTGATACCTGGACCTGAGATCTATCCTAGAAAATTATTTAGCACCCTGAAGCTGATCGAATAGGTCATCAATCCTAGGTAAGGGATATCTATTCTTGATGGTGAACTTATTCAACTGTCTATAGTCAATACACATCTGCAGGGAACCTTCTTTCTTCCGAACGAACAACACTAGGGGACCCCATGGGGACTTACTCAGTCTAATGAAACCCTTATCTAGAAAATCCTTCAACTGCTCCTTTAACTCTTTTAGTTTAGATGGGGCATACAGTAAGGAGGAATTGATATAGGTTGCATGTCGGGTAAAAGATCAATCTCAAAATCAATCTCCCTCTCGGGAGGAACACCTGGCAGGTCATCTGGAAATACCTCGGGGTATTCACCCACCACGGGGACTGACTAAATGGTTGGGGTCTCAAACGTAACATCCTTAACCCTAAACAAGTAGTAAATACAACCCTTGGAAATCATTTTTCTGGCCTTGATATAGGAGATAAAGAGACCTACAGGTACCGCTAAACCACCCTTCCATTCTAAAACCGGTTCACCTGGAAACTGAAACTCTACTGCCCGAATTCTACAATTAAAAGAAGCATAACATGCAAAAAACCAATCCATGCCTAAGATGATATAAAAATCAGTCATAGCCAATTATACTAAGTCTGCAGAGGTAACCTTATGTAATACTGTAATAGGGAAACCTCTATATACCGCCTCGCTACGACTGAATCACCAACCAGGGTAGAGACAAAAAATGATTCGGACAAGATTTCAAGATTGACTCCAAAGTGACTAGCTATGTAAGGTGTCACAAAAGATATAGTGGCTCCCCGATCTAATAAAGCATAAGCATCAATTTGAAAAACTCATAACATACTTGTAAC
>JACEIK010006183.1:0-13392 GCA_018107945.1 Datura stramonium | reverse complement strand
AAATTCACATTTTAACTACAAATCACATGAGAATGCACAAATAACGATGGATAAACAAGACGAAATAAAGCATTTGAGTATCACTTGGGCATATAATTCTGCCCAAGATCAGGATTAACAAAGAAAAATGGACATGCACTAACAAGAATACTAGAACCTCTTTTAGCTGTAGATAGAGAATCTATCCGTTGAGGAAGAGTTGCCAAGTTGATGACCCAAAGTAGAAGCGAAAGAGTGTGCTAATTAAGGAACATTTCCATGGGTGTGGAAGAGAGAGGTGAACAAATTAGAAAATCCTGGTTTCAGGTGTTTCGTGGAGAGAAATATTGATAAAGAACTGGTTCGGGTCAACAATATTAATAGGTCCATTTTTTTGGGCTGATACACTTTGTAATTTTTTCTAAATTTTGGGCTCAATTTGAGTCTATTTATTTATTGATTTGATTTAATTAATAAATAATCCACGGTCTCCTATTAAATTGAAATGCCTCAGACTTTCAGGCTAAGTTTGAAATCGTTATAGGTATGTGAATAGACCGAAAACCTGATGCATTTTATGGGAACTAAGTGTTAATATCAATTCTTAAGTGTGAGAAGTACATTGGATACAAATTAAAGTCATAAAGAACCTCTAGCACAAAGTTGAGTTGAGAGCCTTTTTATCAATTGAGTTTTTGTATAAGTTATCACAAGGATCAATTTCAAATGACCATAACTCCAATTTATGAAATATTTTTTAATGATTTAACCCATCAAATTGAATCCCTTTTGGTCTTCTTTCCAACTCATCTGACCTTGCATCAATCGGAGTTTGGAGTAAAACGTTATGGATATTTTAGTGAAGCACTGTCAGGTGACATGTCGTCACTGGACGAGTCAAATTCACAAATGGGATTCTAGGATTATTTTAGTATTTTTTATGTTTTAAACACCTAATCCAAAAATTTTTAGGATTCCTAAATAGTATATTTATTGGTTTAATTAGTCTAAACTCTTATTTCCATTCATTACATCTTGAATTTAAGATCATTATATTTCAAGTTCATCAAGCAAGCTAGGAGGTCATCTTCTTCAAGCTAGAGTCTCTTCAAGCTTAAGTATAAGTTCTTCATTTCAGGTATGTAAGGATAACCTAATTAAGGAATTCTAATCATCCTCATGTCCTATATCTATGCAAGAATCGATTGAGATTAAAGATAGGGTTTTGGTCAATTCTTGAATTGTCTACTTCTCTATCTACATATATTGAATTCTTCATATTGAGTTGTTTGTTGAAGTCTCTTGATTGTAATCCTACTCCATTGATTGTTTATCATACTCTCTTGATTCTTGATATTGATTCTTGAGGTTGGTTCATGTCTCTTATCCCATGAACCCAATTGCATAAAATTCATGATTTTGAAAGAATTGTGATTTGAGTTTATTTGCATTATTTTCATAAGGAAAGCAGATTTTTATATGGCTTTTCATGAAGAGATTTTGAGAAAGAAAGTGTTGTTTTTAGCATGATTTTCAAAGAAAAAGTGAAGTCTTGTTTTGGAACTCATGAGATGATTTTGAGCATAAATCTCACAAGTATTCAAAGAGATGTTTGGAACGTAAGGTCTCCCAAGTTTTCAAAAGAATATTTCGAGCAAAACTCTCTTCATTAAAGTTTATAGATTTTGAGAGAAAATCTTAACAAGAGATTTTAAACAACTATTATATCTATAGCTAAATTGCTTAATAAAAGATATTTTCAATGATGCGTCAGATATGCATAGTATATGAACATAGGTTTTGGGAGAATTATCTAGAATCGAGTTGGGTGAATGGGTTCAGATAACTCCTACGCCCCAGAACTACGTAGCCAGTGTTGGATAGGATTGTACCATGTCATGATCCGAGTCTACACCCTAGACGCAACACAGTACTTGGAGCCACAAGTGACCTTAAGCTAACCAATGGCTTAACATCACACTAGTATAGAACAATAAGCTATAAGCGAAAGCTGTAAAAAATAGGACTAAGTAACACTTTTGTGAGAAGAAGAAACATTTGATAAGATACTAAAATTTATACAATAAAGGCAAAACATACTGAAACACCAACTCTGTCTGAAATCCATCTAAAGAACTAGCGAGTTGCTGGGACAAGCCCCCAGCTAACTCTAGAGTCAGAAATCTAGAAAATTGAAATGGAAGCTAAGATCTCGTCCTTGTAGTATGAGGACTCACCAATCAACACTGCTACTGAAAAATGATCGGAGAGGAATTACTGACGATGCTAAGACTGAGAACCTGCGCCTACATCATGAGGCGATACACCAGAGAAAATGCATCAGTACTTTGAATGTACTGAGTAAGTGAGATATAAATAAAATATAAGAATGAATAACTGAGCTGATACGACATGAAATTAAAATTTATGAACTACCAGGTACTGAGATAAATTTGAAGCAATGGAAGGACGGACACTGATTGATGGTCATAAACATATCCTAAAATTTGAAAAGACTAAACTGATCTGAATACTAAGACTATACTGAAACGAGTTATACTGACATATGGGAGAAACTATAACCGAAATATAAGCACGCGAGCTAGACGTGGAGTCCAATGTATACCCCCCATTGGAGAAGGCCCACTATACCTTGCTAGGGTATAGTAACTGAGATGGGTAATCACTATCTGAGGCGTATTCGGGCTAATGTCCTACGGTTGCAACATAGTTTTGGGAACCTGGATGTGCTGAACACCAGCCTTCTCGATGAAAAGTCCTACTCCCACTGGAAATCCTAATTTTTTTTTCTAAACTGATAGCTTGAACCTGATGTCTCAAGACTCAAATCAGGACCACTTATCTGGAAGCGTTCTGAGAGTCTATAGGACCTGATAATTGAAATATAGGTGTTCTAAGATTTTTCAGAGCTACTTTATCCGAAAGCGTCGTAACCATCTAGAGAATAATATGATGACTGATAACTGAGACTATGGAGTCTTACATAACTGCTTAAAAGATTGGCTATAGTCAAACTGATCAGCTAACATTTCTATAAGACACTGAGGATGCTAAGTACTAATTGAACAATCCATAAGCTAACTTCATATCACATATCTGTACTATTATGGTGATTTAAAAAGGAACTATCAGAATCAAGCAACATTCATATCTGCACTTTCAATTGTGCAAGATTCATCCAAATCACATTGAAGGATTAGGGATAAAATAAATATTCATGGAAAAGGGGTATCGATATGAATTATAGCTGGTTGAAGTCTTCAATAATTATAACAAGAAGGAATTTCATAAACTAACTGACTAACAACCCTAGTTTTAATTCTTCAATAATAGAACTGATAAAGTTTCTATAAGAGTTTTGGGGAAAAATGGAAGAGCAATTCCTGTGTTGAAATCCCACATTCCTGGAGTAGAAATTTCTCCTAAGAAACTTCCTGAAAAGCTTGAGAAGAATGGAAGCCCTAGTTCTACTTTGGGAAAATTGTCTAAGTTCTTCGTGATTTTCTAAATAGTTATGGAAAGAATTAGGGAAAGGGTCAACTAATCCTCTAAAATACCTCCTAAATACTCCTAATAAGATGTAGTTTAGAATTTTGAATGATACAATTTTATGAAAATGCCCCTAAAACATTTAGTAGAATTTTTGCCCATAAGGACTCAACGGGTCACACAATGAGTCGTTGGTTGCGACCATGACTCGTGGTGACCAGTTGTTGGTCCTGGGGCTCAAATTTTCAGTCATTGGATCTTGGAAACAGATGAGAACAATGACCTGTTAGGTAAACCAATGAGTCATTGGTTCCACTCGTTCTCCCTTGGAAGAAATTCATTCATCACCCCAAATGAGTCACGTAACGACTTGTTAGGTGTCACGGCTACCCATTGCCTCAACTCATTGTTTCTACTAGAAATTTTCCATCTGACCATCCTTCCAGGATGACAACTCATCTAAGGAGTCATGAGGTGGCACCATGACTCATCCCCCAAATTGTTAAGTCGCTAGGAGGCCCCAACTTTTACCAACTGATGCGTACATGACGCGCCACTTAACGACTCGTCGGGTCACACAATAAGTCACTCCATCATTCATTATGTGACATAGTGCAGATTTTCTTGCTTTCCTCATTCAGTTCTTAGGTCTGATCTTATGGACTTTTTGGGATGTTACAATATCTTCCCCTTGGGAAAATTCATCCTCGAATGTAATAAGCATACTGGAAGACTAGGAAGGGATCTGAAAACCCAAAACTCAATAAATATAGTTGGAAACTAACGGAGTGATTGACTTTGGAATGGAATACATGATTGAAACTGAGATAGACATACTAACTGATGTGCTGTGGATTTACAGCACTTTCGACGCTCAAAACTGAGAAAATAGCATGAACTTAGGTATGTTTATGTGGATATAAGACACTTTTCCTTTGATTGCTGGATGAAATGATGTTGGACCTAAAAATGGCAAAACAAAGGCTAAAAGATGCAAAATAGGCTTAATGTGCAGGCCACAGTACGAGCCATAGGAAGGACCTACGCGTCATACTGAGGGCCATGAAAAGTTGCAGAGGCTTAAGGTGTAGAGAGGCAATGTACGAATCTCAATACGAATCGTATCAAGATGGTACGAGTCATGATGAAGAAATCGTGACAAAATTCAGAAAAATTGCATAAAAGTGTTGACTCCTTCTACGGAAGGAATGTACGACTTGTGGGAAAAAGGTACGAGTCGTACCATGATGGTCATGTTGAACTTCAGAAGTATTCAAAAGTTTCAGAATTAGACTATGGTAGCTCAGTACAGGTCGTATGAAGGAGGTATGAACCATACCTGGATCCAACACTTAGCCGAAATTCTTCCTACAATGCAAGGTATGACAGGCAGCTACGAGTCGTAGGAAGCTTCTACGGATCGTAACTTGGCTCGTGACGACTGCAACACCAGATATGGAAATTCATCCAGTTAGTCTTGTGTCTATATAAATACATTTTAGGTTTTATTTTTCTATAGAGACAATCATAAAGAAGGGAAACAAGTAAGAGAGGGAGAGAATTGAGTTGATTCAACTTGTGATCAACCTTTTCTTAAATTCATCTTATTCTTTCTACTTATTTTTTCAAGATTTTATGGAGTAATTGAAGGAAATATTTTTCTCAATCGTTATTGTAAGTATTGATTTTATTTTTAATCATGAATGCAAATCACAACTTTACAACTATGAGAGGCTAAAACCTCCATAGCTAGGGTTGTGGGAACCATGGAGGATTAACAATCTAGGGTTACACAAAGTGATTTTAAAACCAATACCAAATACTTATATTGTATTATTTTCATGCTTAAATGTTTCTTAACAATGCGCAACATTAGGACAGGCCCGAATTATTTACTTGCTTTGGTCGAAGAGGTAGAGATTAGGAAAGAAGAATTACAACAGAGTCTTGATTTTGATAATCATTGTATTAACTTGAGTTATGGTCACATGATAGTTAAATCTGGAACTTAGTGATAACGGATAGTTTGAAACCACTCATGACACTTGATCGAGTGATTTAGTATAGTCATTCAATAGGGACTGGTCGGTTGTTTGAATGAACCTAAGTTATCAGTTCTATAAGTAAGTATTGATGATAATCACTAGTGTATACCCAAAGCAGTTATGAACCCATGGGGAACACAAACCCTAGTTATCCTTTGACATTGACTTAACACCAGAATTTTAATATTTGTTTATATTATTGATTTTCTTTAGAATCCCCCTATTTTGAAGTAACTACCTCATAAGTTCAATTACGGGCTACAATCCAGTCTCCCTCTTCCCTGTGGGATCGACCCCAACCTCTAGTTGGGTTCTTTATTGACAACGTCTGCTTCTCACTTTAGTAAGAGGTATGGTTTGAGCGTTATCCAAAAGTGACGCCATTGCATGGGAATATGGCTGAAACTAGGGTATTAGCTTGTAATTAACATTTTGGTAGTTATTTCTTTAATTACATTTATTTTTGTGTTTTTGATACCCATAGGTTGTTCTCCGGTGAATGCCAAGCACAAGGAATAGAGGAGATTCCCTTGTTCCATTAAATCCAGAAATCGAAAGAGCACTGCATAACATGGAAAACAACAAGCAAAGAGAGGCCTGCATTGCTGAAGAAGCTAGGCAATCCGAGCTAGCTCGGCAAGCTACACTACACCATGCAAATGATGAAAGAGATGAAATGGTAAATGTTGATCGACAAGGGAGGGGCAACAAAGCTCATAGATTTTCCCCTCAATACTTTGATGATAATGATGACCCAGATATTGATGAGTTGGGTCAACTGGAGCAATTGTGCCCCCACCACTGCCTGTTGGGGCCAAATTTGACATTACAAGCACCATGATTCAGCTGCTAAATATGAAAGGGGTGTTCAGTGGCCATGCAGCGGATGATGTCAACCTGTACTTAATGAACTTTGTAGGAATATGCAAGGTGTACAGGTTGCTTGGAGTAAGCCAGCATGCAATACGACTCAGACTATTCCCTTTTTTCTCTATCTGGGGAAGCTACTTTGTGGTTATTGCAGTTGCCCAATGACTCCATAACCAACTGGAGGGAGCTTAATCAGGCCTTTTTGGAGAGATTCTTTCCCCCGTCTAGGATTTTACAACTAAAAGATGAGATCTATAATTTTCGACAGATCAAGACTGAGGCACTTTATGAAACTTTGGTTGAGATTCAAAAAGAAGTTGACTAAGTTCCCCAACCACAAAATTCCAGATGATAGTTAGTTGGAAATTTTTTACAGGTCTCTGAACAATAGCACCAAGATTGTAGCAGACACGGTAGTTAGAGAAGCATTGATGAGTCACACCAGGAAGCAAGCTGCCACCATTCTTGACAGGGTGACTAAGACAAACAGAGCCTTGCACACGAGGGAGGCTGATGCAGTGGCAGACACATATGTTGTTGGTTTGACTGCAGACCAATGAAGAAAAGAAGAACAGCGAGACCAGGAGTTTGCTCATATGCGCACATCATTAGACTTGCTGACAAAGCATATTAAGGGAGCCGGAGCCAAATAGGTCAATGCAGTGGGTGCTCAAGGAAGGGAATAAGGAGTTGATCACTATGATTCTGAGGAGGAGGCAAACTTCTTGGATAGCCAGGTGGTAGGTTTCCGAACCAACGCCCAAGCGTCTGGACAAGACAATTGGCACCAAGGTTCTGGAAATCAAGGTCGGAACTAGTATAATGACAACTCCAACAGAAATGGGTTCAGAGACAGGAGTCGAGGTCATGAGCACGAAGGTGATTGGAGGCGCAATGATGGATATCACAATGACCATGATGGATTCTACGTGCCTCCCAATGCACGAGAAGGGGAGGCTGGGCAATCAAAGTTGGAGAGCATGATGGCCAAGATGTTGAAGAAGGTAAGGTCCACTGATGATCAGTTGAAGGAGATCCGAGGTGATTTATCAAGTATGGGCCAAAAAGTAGAATCTCATGCTACTGCCATCAAGAAAATTGAACACCAACTTAGGCAACTGTCAGCATCAATGAACCCTAGACAAAAGGGTACACTGCCCAACAGCACTGTCCAAAATCTGAAGAACGATGCACATTGTATAGCGGTGATATCATTTTTGAGAGTGACTGTGCCTTATTNCCCCCCGTTTCCAATTGAAGTTGAGTGGAAGAAAGATAACATAATGGAGGATGATGATACAAGTGTTGAAAAAGAGGCTGGTGAGTGGCAAGAGGCCCCGAGAGGTGAGAAGGAACCTATCATGGATCAAAGGGCAACGCAAGTGCAAAAAGCTATCCCACGACCACCACCACCATTTCCGCAATGGATGAAGAAGAAGGTGGATAATGGTAAGTTCCAGAAATTCCTTTCAATGCTTAAGTAGTTGTCTGTGAACATACCATTGGTTGAAGCATTAGAGAAGATGCTACGATATGCAAAGTTTATGAAAGACCTGGTGAGAAAGAAGAGAACTGTGAGCTATGAGCCTATTGACAATGTGCATCACTACAGTGCCATAGCTACAAGGGTCTTAGCACAGAAAAAGGAGGACCCAGGTGCCTTTATTATACCATATATGATTAGAAATGTAGAGTTCGCAAGGGCACTCTGTGATTTGGGAGCTAGCATTAATCTGATGCCCTTGGCTGTATTCAAGAAGTTAGGATTGGGAGCTCCTACACCGACCCACATGCGGCTACTGATGGCTGACAGAACAGTTAAGAAGCCTGTGGGGATCCTGATCGATGTGCTTGTCAAGGTAGATAAATTTATATTCCCGGCAGACTTCGTAATTTTGGATTGCGAGGTTGATTATCTGGTCCCCATCATTTTGGGGCGACCATTTCAGGCGATCGGGAGAGCTCTAGTAGATGTAAAAGCTAGCCTATTGAAGTTTAGGCTGAATCAAGAGGAGGTCACATTCAACATTTCCAAGACAATCAAGCAACCCAAGGAATTTAGTGTGATATCAGCACTAGAGGATGAGTATGAATCACTTGACGAATTCTGAGTAGTCAAGAGATTCACGTCGTGTCGCGACATTAAATCAGGCACTACATGGGAGGAAACCTATGGTAGGTGATGTTTGAGTAGCCCAGGTATGTTCTCTTCCCTATGTTCTTCTATGTGATGATTCGGGTAAGAAACTTACTTTTCAAAAAGGGGAGGGGGTGTACTTGTGATTTTTGAGATTTTGGTTCATCTCAGGGTTTGTCTTGTCGCGTTTGTTTTCCCTCAGACATGCTATCTAGTAGAACCGGCATGTGTAGGTTTTTTATTTTTTTAGTTTGTGATTTTTGTTTAATTAGAAATTAGCTTAAGAGTACTTAGCCAAAAAAATGCACTAGTTTTGGTTTTTGAAAAAAAAATTGACCCTGTTTAATTTTTTTTTTGATGCATTAGCTTTGTATTTGTGACAACATGCATGATTTTTGTGGATCTTTGGAGGTCATTAAGTTTGTCAACATGACTAGTTTTGTTAATCCATGTATAAACCAGACAGGTGAGGTGAAAATAGTTCATGTACCATGTGTGAGTGAGGTATATTAGTTAGTTCGGTATTGAGAGTGAGTGCCTTACTTGCTTAGTCCCATATCATGTTTGACATTTCTCATCTGAGTGGGGATTTCATTTGCATGAGGATACATGGATTATGTTTGCTTTTACCGTTGGACTATGTGGAAAACATTGGTGATGACTTGATGACCCGTTGACAGATGAATGACATGTTTTGATCCCTGTTTATGACGTTTTGAGGTTGCTTGTAATACATTAGCTGATGTTGTTCCATGAGAAAGGGTCAATAAAGTTTGTAAATAAAGTGCAAGTTCTGTTTGAATATTGGATGTAGTATCTTAAGTTAATTTTCTAATTGAGCGTCGTGTTTTAGTTTTTCTTTACTTTGCTTGAGAACATGCAAAAGTCTTAAGTTTAGGGTGTTGATGTGCTGTGGATTACCGCACTTTTGACGCGTAAAACTGAGAAAATAACATGAACTTAGATATTTTTCTGTGGATATAAAGAACTTTTGCTTTGATTGCAGGATGAATTGATGTTGGACCTAAAAATGGCAAAAGAAAGGCTGAAAGATTCAAAATAGGCTTAATGTGCAGACCACAATACGAGCCATAGGAAGGACCTACGAGTTGTTCTAAGGGCCATGAAAAGTTGTAGAAGGCTTAAGGTGAATAGAGGCAATGTACGAGTCTCAGTATGAATTGTACCAAGATGCTACGAGTCGTGATGAAGAAATGGTGACAAACTCCTGCTACGGAAAGAATGTACGACCTGTGGGAAGAAGTTACGAGTCATACCATGATGGTCGTGTTGAACTTCAGAAGAATTCCAAAGTTTCAGAATTAAACTACGGGAGGTAAGTATGGGTCATATGAAGGAGGTATGAATCGTACCTGGATCCAACACTTAGCCGAAATTCTTCCTACAATGCAAGGTACGACAGGCAGCTACGAGTCGTAGGAAGCTGCTACGGATCGTAACTTGGCTAATGACGACTGCGGCACCAGTTATGGAAATTCATCTAGTTAGCCTAGGAAAAGGATTCTTCTATCTGTATAAATTCATTTTAGGTTTTATTTTTCTATATAGACAATCATAGAGAAGGGAAACAAGTTAGAGAGGGAGAGAATTTAGTAGATTCAACTTGTGATCAACCTTTTCTTGAATTCATCTTATTCTTGCTACTTGTTTTTTCAAGATTTTGTGGAGTAATTGAAGGAAGTGTTTTTCTCAATCATTATCGTAAGTATTGATTTTTATTCTTAATCATGAATGCAAATCACAACTTTACAACTATGAGAGGCTAAAACCTCCGTAGCTAGGGTTGTGCGAACCATGGTGGATTAACAAGCTAGGGTTACACAAAGTGATTTTAAAACCAATACCAAATACTTAAATTGTATACTTTTCATGCTTAAACATTTCTTAACGGTGCGCAAAGTTAGGACATGCCCGAATTCTTTACTTGTTTTGATCGAACAGGTAGAGATTAGGAAAAAAGAATTACAACAGAGTCTTGATTTTGATAATCATTGTATTAACTTGAGCTGTCGTCGCAGATAGTTAAATCTTGAACTTAGTGATAACGAATAGTTTAAAACCGCTCATGAGACTTGGTCGAGTGATTGAGTATACTCATTCAATAGGGACTGATTGGTCGCTTGATTGAACCTAAGTTATCAGTTCTATAAGTAAGTATTAGTAATAATCACGAGTGTATACCCAAAGTAGTTATGAACCTATGGGGAACACAAACCCTAGTTATCCTTTGATATTGACTTAACACCAAAATTTTAATATTTGTTTTTATTATTGATTTTCTTTAGAATCCCCCTAATTTGAAGTAAATACCTCACAAGTTCAATTACCGGCTATAATCAAGTCTCCCTATTCCCTATGGGATCGACCCCAACCTTCAGTTGGGTTCTATGTTGAAAACGTCCGCTTCTCACGTTAGTAAGAGGTGTGGTTTGAGCATTATCACTAACTAAATTTATGCAACTAGGGTGCTCATTAAAACATGGATAGAGCTGATAAGTACGAAACTGAATAGGGTATTGAGGAGATATTTAGTACCTGATGCTGAAGCTAAACTAGAAGGAAATAAATGAGGGTATTAAGCCATCATGTCTACTTCTGCTTCACACATAGCTCCCTCAACTAGCTGGTTCCACCACAAGAACTTTACTGAAGCGACCTCGTTTCTCAGCTTACGAACCTGTAAGTCTAGGATCTTAATTGGAACTTTTTCGTAAAAGAGACTTTCTTTTACACCCACACTCTCTAGAGGCACTACTAAGGTTGGGTCACTGATGTATTTCTTTAACATAGGCACAGGGAAGACTAGGTACACCGATGCTAACTCTGCAGGAAACTCCAGCTCATAAGCCACACTGCTAATGCATCTCACGATTTTGTAAGGGCCGATATATTTGGGACTGAGCTTACCTTTTTTTTGAATCTCATCACTCCTTTCATAGGTGATATTTTTAGGTATACCTAATCATCAACAGCAAACTCCAACTCCCTTCACCTCACATCTGGATATGATTTATGTCGGCTTTGAGCTATTCTCAGTCATTCTCTGATAATTTTCACCTTATGCATGGCCTCATGGACTGAATCTGGACCTATCAAGGTAACTTCACCAACCACAAACCACCCTAAAGGAGATATGAACCTCCTACCATATAATGCCTCGAACAGGGCTATCTGAATACTGGAATGGTAGTTATTGTTGTATGCAAACTCGATGAGAGGTAGGTGATTATCCTAATTTCCCTTGAAATCGATCATGCACACCATTAATATAACTTCAAAAGTTTGAATAGTCTGCTCATCCCGGCCATTCGTCTGTGGGTGGAAAGTTGTGCTGAGCTTAACCTGAGTACCTTGCCCTTTCTAAAATGACTTCCAAAAGTGCGAGGTGAACTGAGTACCCCTATGTAAGAGGATAGACAAGGGAACTCCATGCAGTCTGACTAAATCCCGGATGTATAGCCTAGAAAATTCCTCTGCTAAATCTATGGTCTTAACTTGCAAGAAATATGTTGACTTGGTCATCTAATCCATGACAACCCAAATTGAGTCATGCTATCGGCAAGTGCGAGGTAAGCTTGTGATGAAGTCCATATTCACATCTTTCCACTTCCAAGTAGGGATATTAATATCCTGAGTCATACCCCCAAGTCTCTAGTGTTCAACTTTGACCTGTTCGTAGTTTAGACGCTTAGCCACAAATTTAGCAATATCCTTCTTCATGCCATTCCACTAGTAGATTTTCCGTACATCACGATACATCTTGGTGGCACCAGGGTGTATAGAGTACCTAGTGTTGTGAGCTTTAATTAATATCCACTATCCCAAATCATCTATCTTTGGGACACACAACCTGCGCTGGTAATGGAGCACACCATCTCGCTCTTTGGAGAATGCTTCCACCTCTTTTCTTAGAACAACCTCTTTCAACTTGAGTAGAATAGGGTGTTCATCCTGCTTTGACTTATGATCTTGGGCATAATCGCGTGCCCAAGTGCTATTTTATAACTTAGTTTAGTCATGTTTGTCTATTTATGCATTTACATTCTCATGTGATTTTATGTAAATTTGGATATATACTAACCAACATGATTACTCCTTGTTTTTGTAGGCTAAAAATGCATTTGAGGGATTAATTTACAATGGGTGAAGTGGAGGAATGGAATGGGAAGAAAATTGCAAAAGTAGGCAAGGAACCATGCCGTGGCAAGGCTGGTCGCGCCAGGCAGCGTGCCACGCTGTGTGTGTGCCGCGCACAGCGCCGTGCCACGCCAATGCCAGGCCATCGCGCTGCACAGGCAGCGTGCCATGCCGGCCATTGCGGCAAGCTTCAACCGAGTGTCAATTTCAAGTTATTTCCAGTGTGGATTCGCGATATCTCCGTGTCACGGAGGTAAATTGGCACGTCCACCTCCGTGCCACGGAGCCATTCTATGACGGGAAAAATTTTGTACATTCCCTATTTACTATAAATTGAACCCTTAGCTTCTAAAATCAAATTGTCACAAAATATTTTCTGAAAACCGTAAAGACGCAAAGGGAGAAGTGAAGAACTCACCTAGGGTTCACAAAATTTACCTTCTGGTTTATCTATTCTTGTAAGTACATTACCTTAACGATGTTTTTGAGTATTTGTACGAACATGAGTGGCTAAAACCCTTCCTTTAGGGTTGAGGCCACGTGATATGATTGTAATTGCATGAATTCATTTTTGTTTGAGTTGTTAATTGTTTTTTTGTCTTACATTCTACATTATGGTTGTTTTTATGCTTGATCACCATGAAAACAAATGCGTTAAGCTTAGGTAAAAGCTTGAAAGAGCAACCCTAGGCA
>JACEIK010006182.1:79711-95313 GCA_018107945.1 Datura stramonium | reverse complement strand
CTGTATATAATGTTTTTAGTCATAGTTAGGGACTGTTTCCGACGATGGATGGATGACGACCGTCTTGAGGAAAATTAGTCAATAGGTTTTTATTTTTTTTGTAAACTCATAGCTAATTGATGCTTGATATTCTGGTTATGTGCTATATATGATGGTAAGATGCAAGTATGTGTAGTGTTGAAGCATGCAAGTGTATAACTTTGTTTGAGACACTTAGGCTCTTGAATTTGGCTCGATATGATTAAAGCTTAATTTTAAATTCTTGTGATTAGCTGAGTAAGAGTCTGCTGAATGTGCCTTGAATTGAGCATGTGCCATGAGTGTAAGGTTTTTGAGTATTCTGTGCTATTATGGATTGTCTAGAACTTGCCTGGTGTGCTTATAAAACGAAATGAAGGATGTAAATTGTAGGAGATGATTTAGGCATTTCTTTGAATGAACCTAATATTTATCCCTAGATTACCTACCTTGAAATATTAATCTGATCATTGCATTGAGCCTTAGCCTATTCTTTGATAGCTGCAACATAAACAACCATTTTTATTTCATTAACCTTGAATTTGATACAAAACTCAACAAGCGCTTAAAAGAAGAAAAATGCGAAGAAAGGAGTGAGAAGAATGAAAAGAAAGGATAAGTGGAAGTTGTGAAAAGTGAAAGGTCAAAAGGTGCACTTGGGTAAAATGGGTGATTATTAGTAGGAGTAAGAAAACAAATGAATGAAAAATTATTTATACAACTCCTTACTAATGAGCTAAAAGTGCCGAAAAGAAATGGGGGAGCAAAGAGGAAAAGAAAACTACCAAGGATAAATGTAATGAAGTAAGGGAAGGGAAGTTCGCAATGAAGGCATGATGTATTGAAAGCGCTTAGGGAAGATAGTCACTATTACTGATCACAATAGTACCTACTACACCTGAGTACAGTACAACCTAAAGTCCTACTTGATCTTACAGTCTACATCCTCAAATTAGTGAGTACAACACTAAGGAATAGCTTATGGGTCATTACATGGTGCATCATGAATTTTTTGTGAGAGTGAGTGAAATTTTATTTATGTACCCACACATGTTGTGATATAAAAAGTGTTTTTGCGTGTGAAATTGGGTAACTCTCTTTCCGTGAGGCCCATGTTTATTGAAGAGTAAAATTCATGTGGGATTTCTTAATCAGTTGATTGACATGAGTTTGTTAAAATTGAGAGTCGATTCTTGAAACTAAAATACCCTTCAATCTTGTGGTTTTAAAAATTAAAGATAAAAACATAAAGGTAATTAATTTATAATTAAAAATATTAAATAATCATCATAGTCGTAATTTGAATTACCTTGCTAGATTAGTTAGGTGTGAGTCTTTATTTACATGAGATGTAAAGGTTGTTCGAGGGGCGAACAAGGCTTTAAGTGTGGGGTTGTGATGCAGGAAATAATATAGGTCCGTGATACGCTTTACACAACCAAATTAGTCATTATTATCTAAGCTATTTGATACATTTTCATGTGATTTTATATAAAAGTGAAGATATTGCTAACCAACACCAGAAGTTAGCCTTTGTTTTGGAGGTTTTGATGACTTTTGAGGAGATAATTTATGAGTTGGTGAAGTAGAGGCTTGGAGACGAAATAAACACGCAAACGTCGGCAAGGAGGAGGCCCAAAACAGCCCACCTGCGCGTCGGCAAAGTGCCACGGCAGGCAGGCTTGCCCAAAACAACCCCCTGCGCGTTGGCAATGTGCCACGGCAGGAGTGGCTCCACGACCAAGCGTACAACGTTGCCCCAGCAGCGTGCCACGCTACCAACAGCGGCAGGGTGCTGCAGGGCCGATTTTCGGGCGATTTCGAGGAAGGCCTCAGCGTTTGGGCCGTGTCTGGGCAGGCAATGCTCCGCGTTGCACTCCGTGACACGTTACTATTATTCAGGACAAATTCCTACTATTATAAATAGCACACTTAGGTTTATTTTAGATTTTCTGACTTGGTGGAGCAAACACGTGGGTTACAGGGCGGTTTGAGGACGAAAATTCTTGGGTTTTCTCTATCCCTTTCTTCTTCCTTTCAATTGTTTGCATGATTTTCATTCATTTAACGATGTTCAATCCACAAATGAGTGGCTAATTCCCTTTTTGCTGAGGTTATGAACTATTGTATTGAAATATGATTATTGATTATCTGGTTTCTTCATCTTTTCTTCTATGGTTGTTCTATTTAATTCTTGTTCTTACTACGTTAATATCTGGCCAATGTTAATGTAAATCCAAAAGTCCAGTTTCACCCGAAAGGGCAAACTTGAAAGTTGTGAATTAATAGGATATGATCTTTTCTTGGTTTGGGAAAATTGTTGGGTTGTGTGTGTTCAAAATGGCCTTATGTGATCTTGGGTGTGGAATCGGTTTGTATGGCTAGAACTTGAATTTCTTCTTATCACAGAAATGTAGGTGGAAGGTTCCTGATTCTTAAGTTGGGTTAAATACGAGTTTTAATCTGAGCATAAAAGTTCCGACCTTGCTTAGGAGAAAAGATAAACCATATATATCGATAGTGGTTTCTTTACATGTTCGTTGTAGCCTCGGCATGCTCACATTCATGGTTCAGACTCAACTGTATAAAGATTTTACTTTAGTATAAAAATAGTTTCCTAATATGAAAACTCTTCTTTACACTGTTGTCTTCATTATTATAGTTTTAGTAAATTAACACTTGAAAAGGTTTCACCCGTAGTCCAGTCCTTGTGGGTTCGACATTCCGGTTCTTAAATAGAGCCACTATATTACTTGCACGACCCGTACACTTGCGGGCTCATCAATGTTTAATCCACAAATGAGTGGCTAATTTCACTTCTTGCTGAGGTTAGGAAAAATTGTATTGAAATGTAATTGTTGATCATCTGGTTTTTTCATCTTTTCTTTCATGGTTGTTCTATTAATTTTGTTCTTAAAATTTGATATCTGGCCAATGTTAATGTATATCCTAAAGTCCAGTTTCACTGAGCACAAAATTTGAAAGTTGTGAATTAATAGGATATGATCTGTTCTTTGTTTGGGAAAATTGAGAATTGATTTACCTTCGGGATAGAAATATACACAGAAGGTCGTAGTAGTCAAGTGTGGAATCGGTTTTGTATGGCTAGAACATGAATTTCTTCTTATCACAGAAATGTAGTGGAAGGTTCATGATTCTTAAGTTGGGTTAAATACGAGTTTTAATCCATAGGCATAAGTTCCGACTAGCAACCGGAGAAAAGATAAGCCATGTTGTATCGATAATTAATTTCTTTACATGTTCTTTCTAGCCTCGACGTACTCCCATTCATAGTTCGAGACTCACTTGTATATTTATTTTAGCTTAGTATAAAATTAGTTCTAGAAATATAAAAACTTTCTTCACACTGTTGTCTTCATTTTTAGAGTTACGGTAAATTGACACTTGAGGTGATTTTGCCTGTAGTCCGAGTCCTGTGGGATCGATACTTGGCTTACTTGAGCCACTTACTACTTGTTGACGTGGTAGTAAGTGCAGCGAACATTGCACCTCGTGACACGGCACAAACGGAGGCTTTCTGGAAAATGCCCAAAACTCGACCCTAGGAAGCACCACGCGCGTTGGCGAGCGTGTCCACTGGCGCTGCTGGGCGTAGCGATAGCGCACCCCCTTGTGCGGGTGGCCTGCGCGTGACACGGCCCTTGAAGCTTCTTCTTTCATTGCCTTTTGCTGCGTTGCGCGCATGCACAGCATTGGCGTGGCACGGCGCTAGGCGCGGCACCTTTTGGCGTGGCACGCTGCAGCGGCCAGCCATGGCCTCTCCTTGAGCTTTAAGCCGTTGCTTCCGACTCATTCCTTTCCTTCACCAACTTAGAGTTAGTTCTAAAAAATCATTAAAACCTACAAAACAAGGACTAATCATGTTGGTTAGCACATATCTTTACATTTATATAAAATTACATGAAAATGTATAAAATACTTAGATAAACAAGACTAATTTAAGTTATAAAGTATCACTTGGACATGTTATTTTTGCCCGTGATCACCTACCCCACTTAAACCTTGTTAGATCCTCGAACAACCCTTTTACACCTCATGTAAGGAAGACTCACATAACTAATTTAGCAAGTTAATTCAAGTTACGCTATGATGATTATTTAAGATACAAGCTAAAAATAAGCATGCACGATTTGATCAATGAAATGAAATACAACTATGTTAAGACTTCTTAACCTCAGAATCGACTATCAATCTTAGCAAAATCATGCAAATCAGGCGGTTAAGAGATCCCACATGATATATATCCTTCATTAAACATGTTCCCTAACGGAAGGAGAGTTACCCAATTTCACACGCAAAAACAATTTTTTACATCACAACATGTGTGGGTACATAAATAGATTACACTCACTCTCACAAAGAATTCACATGCTTCACGTAATTACCCACGCTTGCCCATGATGTTTACTCCACTAATTTAAAGGATGTCACGAATGTAAGATCAAGTAGGACTTCTTAGGTTGTAATGTACTCGGTGATGGGTAAGAACTATTGTGATCGGTAATAGTGACTATCTCCCTTAAGCGCTTTAATACATCACGCCCTCATTGCAGACATTTTCCTTCTTCACTTTATCCTAGGTAGTTTTCTTTCCTATTCAGTTCCCCCATTTCTTTTAGCACTTTTAGCTCATTAGTAAGGAGTTTTATAAATAATTTTAATGAATTTATTTTCTTATCTTATAGTCAACTCATTCACACAAATTACCTTTGACCTTTCTCCAACTTTTACAACTTGCTACTTTTCCTTTCTTTTCATTCTTCTCATCCTTCTCTTTCGAATTTTCCTCTTTAAGTGCTTAGGATCTTTTAGGAATTCAAAGTTAATGAAAGAAAAATGATTGATCATATTTTGCGGCTATCAAAAAATGAGCTCAAGGCTCAACGGGGCTAACTAGGATTAGATGCACAAGGTAGGCAAAGGAGGATAAAGATGAGTTAATTCGAAAATGCCTCAATCTCTCTGATGCATCCTTCATTTCGTTTCATAAATACCAGAGCAAGTTGCTAGACAATCCACAATAACGCGAATATTAAAATACCTTACAATCACAGCACATGCTCAATTCAAGACACATTCGACGAGACTCTTGCTTTCCGGTTAATCACACGAATTCAAACATTAGCTTTAATCATATCAGTCGAATTCAGAGCCTAAGTATCTCAAACAAGTTATACATTTACATGCTTCAACACTACACATACTTGCATCTTACAATCTGCTATACTTCTTTAACAGAACATCAGCATCCATTAGCTACGGTTTCAAAACCAAAACCTATTATTTAATTTTTTCCTCAAGGCAGTGCGTCATCCATCCATCGTCGGAAGCTGAGTCCTAACCTAAGAGTAGCTTCCAGTTCAATGGGACTCTTCTCGGTAAAGAACCGAAGAAACAAACCGAGAAACCCAATGATAAAAATAATTAACGTAAAAAATTTTAAAAATTTGATGATTCGACAAGTATTTACACACTGGCTAACAACATTCCAATAGCACAGCGATTCAACACAGTATTTGCAATACGAAACACACACAAACAGCACAGGGTCACATTTTCTCCAGCACAACAGAACATGCATATACATGCAAATCCAAGACAAACCGGCACCACTAACTACTCCCACACACTTAAAGCCAGAACACTTTGTCCCGGTGTTCCGCACAATCCTAAAACACAAAAGTGGGTGGGTGAAACTCACGATCAATCAAGTATTCCACTTCTTCATCAGATTGCCCATTGCCTCGTCTCCCATGTCTGAATCTCCCCCTTCGTCCTCTCAGGCTCAACATTGAAATCCTCGCAGCCAGTGTGCTCTCATCGGTGGGGACATTGTCATCCACGGGCTCCACAAAAAAGCTGGGCCCACCGGATATAGTGCCCTGGCGTTTCACCAAAAGGGTAGTCTAGGTCGAGCTGCCATAGCTCATCCTCTGGTGCCGGCCTCCCGCCTATGCGCGGTAGGAGCACATCATCCAGAACATGCGGGCCATCAGCCACTGATCATCCCGAGCATGTCGCTCGGCTAGTGTAAATCTTGGCCCGTGGAGTGTGTCGGGTGCCTTGGTATTGGTGACGTCCAGGGCACACCTCTCCATCTGGGATATAGTCAGGCCTCTTCTTCCACCTCCAGGCCCCTCGGGGAACGTGGTCGGCGGACACCAAGCCATGCTGTGCCCTTGATACAGGCAGGCTCTGTTCATGGCGGATATGATCACCGCCCCAGCATTTATCTCGGCCCTTTCATCGGGGCATACAACAGGCATCTCGCACTTGATCAGGTGACATCTGTCATGTGCACCCCGGAATCAAAGCAGGAACACACTATCTTCGGCGGATCACAGCTACCATTCATGTGAGTAGGGCAATGTCGATGGTAGCCCCTCTCCTTATGCTGCTCCGGTGTCTTTGTCGAGCGGGCTCCACACAATGTGCGTCTAATATCCGCATATGGTGAGTGATATTCAGCTGCCAGGTATAAGGCATCTGTGTTCCGCGCCTCCAAAATGGCATTCAGGTGGTGGGGCTCAAAGGTGACAACGTTGCCCCCTTATCTTGGCAGTGTGGCTTGCGGATGTCAGGTTCCACTGATTGGCGTAGAACTCCCGAATCAAGTGCAGATTGCACTCTTTGGGCTCTTCAAAGATGAAGTTCAACCCGGCGGTGTCAATACGCTATACAATTCTAGGGAATTCATTACCCAAGTGGCTCCCTTGCAATGCGCTCCTCGGGAAGTATTTGGTCTCTTTGTGTTTGGCATACCATTTCTTCCCTTCGTCAGTCACCATAAGGTTCCGTATTGGCGGCGTTGGCCGCGCTGAACTGCTGGTGCTTCTGGGACTGCTGTTCCCGATCTACTCCTCTTTGTCTGGCGCCTGATGTAGATGCGTCTTTTCCCTTGTCTTGCACCTTTCGCCATTGTTCCTATCAAATAAAATGAGAACAGTCCCAATGTCGATCAAATTATAAATTAGCTACGACTAAAGTTGAGTTAGGCTAGGCCACCCACATAGTCTTTGTAGCCACAATTACCGGCATTGCGGCAGAGCATGCCTATTCTATTATTTACATAAAAAGAAACCAAAAACAAAAAAACAACGAACGACATGCCTCGTGCATTCAGTTATTGAGTATACCCTCTATGTACTACTCGGACTTCGTACGGCTAATCCCAACATTACTGTCGATAACATTCTCACATAGCACTTAGCGGAAAAAAATTCTATCAACTCAACCTAAGCAATTCCCCAATTTCTATGATTCGATGATTTCACGCCATTTCAACACTTTGTTTGAAAATTCAGCAGCTTCTTTCGCATATTAACATTAAGCAAAACACAATTCACCTCACCCAACAGCACAACCCAACAATTTTCAACATTTCAACCTCAGATTCAATTTCTTCCTATTCACAACCCAACCCTAGCTACAATTTCACAACAAAATTCGATCAAGCATGTAATTATCGCGTTAATATAATCACAACGATCCTCACGACGTAATCCATGATAACTTAAATGAATTTAAGCCCCATTTATACTTAGGAGTAGGGTTACTTCTCTATCAAGCTTGAAATCGAAAAGTTTAGCAAAAATAGAGGTTGAGTTCAAGAACATACCTTTAATCCGATGAACTTGAAGAAAAATTGAAGAAACGGTGATCTCGGAGTCCGTGCCACGTTGGGAAGGGGGAAATTTTGAGTGTTTATGGCGCGGAGGGGATGGGAAATGGGCGAAATGAGGTAATTTAGTGTTAAAAAGGGGGATTTTGGCGTGGTTACCGGTGACCTGGTGTGACCCGGCGCGAATAACACCTCAATGTCACGGAGATGTGACGGAGCACCCCCTCCCCGTGACACGGAAGGCTCATCAGTAGACGTGCAGATTTGTAAAAATTCCAAAATCGCCTTCAACGTGTCACGATGGGTAACGCGGAGCACCCCCTCCGTGACACGGGCTCACTCCAGCGTAGGCTCCTTTGTTTTGCCACCTTTTAAAAAAAAATAATTTTATTCTCACCTCGATTTTTCCTTTGCAATCCTTTGTAATTTTTTTGCCCTCCGTTCAACCTGAAATTCATCTCACAATACGAAATCGGTTAGAATTCATAGGTTTCAACGCACACAAGAATATATATATATATATATATATATATATTTTCTCAATTATTTTACATCTCGTCACATTCACTACAAATCGTTAAGCACAAGAATTTTAAAAAATTTTCCTCACCCCACTTTGCATCATGCTATGCCCCATAACATCAACTTAACATTTAAAGAGGGTGAGAAATACTCCCGAGGCCTTTAGGCCTAGCCAACAACATGCTTTCATTCAAATTTGCACGTGGGTGTTCACCCACACTTTCTCTTCCACGCTTGGTAGCTTCCTCCTTCACGGGTACTTTCAGGACTTCCCCTCCATCTATGCTTGCTTTCCACCAAAAACAACAAAAAAAAAATGAAATAAAATAAAATCAACTCTAATGCAAGAAATTAAAATGGATACCCATGGTACCTTGGGTTACCTCCCAAAGCAGCGCCTAATCTGACGTCGCGGCACGACGTATCACATTTCACCGCTTTTTCCTCCGTCTTGAGGATGTATCTCACCCCTAATTTCTTCTCTAATTCCTCGTATGCTCAGGAGTTGGTGGTGAAAAATTGTAAGGACAACAATAGATGTATGATTTATTGTCCCTTACGTAAGTGAAGTCGTGTCTATTAGGCTCGACAAATTTTCAGAGTATATGGGACTTGGTCCTCCTCTTGACATTTCTCCATAAGCTAGGAAAGACTCTATTTCTATGTCGTCACCCAAACTCAAGGTCGAAAATGCTTGAAGGAGGTCAATGCACCTTGATTCTGACTACCAATGCAATTGACCTCCTTGCTTGTATACCTCTTCTCATCAACATCTATCTCTCCGGTAGTGTCAAATGGGGTGCTCTCTCATCTACTTCTCCACTGAACGAATTTCCTACAAGTATGATCTCATCACGGGGACACTCAGAGGTTCTAAATGTCGGGCTTCATCGAAAATTCACCTTTCTTCCCTCTTGTAGTTCCTCTTGAATATAAGCTACAAGCATCACACGCAATTGATCACAAGCTTGACCTCCGCAAGCCATCTCAGTGAATTTACGCTCATCCTTTTAGAGCTTACGCATTCTCCTCTTCTTTTTGACTTATCAATGTTTCCATTGCCTCCTTCATTATACGATTGCTCAAGGGTTGTTTCAGCATGTCTTCTATTCGGTCTTGGCGTGCCAAGTCCTCATTTCAGCATGCACCGTATTAGGTAAAAACAAGAGAAGGATCATAGTAGGGGGCTCGGGGGAGAAGTATGCATTCAGACATCCACTCCCAATGGCCATCTGGCCACCACATATGTTACACGTGTTACAGTGTTTCCACAAGTGGTGTCCTCCAAAATTCAGACAGGTTCGTCAAAATATGAGTATTCACCATTTAAACCATTTGTATTCACGATGTCATGTCAAAGAAGGGTATCGAAAAATCAAAAAGATTGAAAAATAAAATCAAGACCACATTGTTAGCGCTTATGCAGTCGTTAACTAACACTTAAGAAAAATTATACCAATTGCCAGTCCCGCAACGGCGCAAAAGCATTCGGCTGTCTGGATGACTACACGCAAGTTCACGTGGTCGAACAAGTAGTAAGTGGCTCAAGTAAGCCAAGTATTGAACCCACAGGGACTGACTACGGGGCAAAATCACCTCAAGTGTCAATTTACTGTAACTCTAAAAATGAAGACAACGGTGTGAAGAAAAGTTTTTATATTTTGTGAACTAATTTTATACTTAGCTAAAATAAATATACAAGTGATGCGAACTATGAAGCTGAGCATCTTTGAGGCTAGAAAGAACATGTAAAGAAATTAATTATCATTTAACATGGTTTATCTTTTTCTCCGGTTGCCTAGTCGGAACTTATGCCTATGGATTAAGTATTTAACCCAACTTAAGAATCATAAACCTTCCACCTACATTTACGTGATAGAAGAAATTCATGTTCTAGCCATACAAAACCGATTCCACACTTGACTAATACGACCTTTAGGTATATTTCTATCACGGTAAATCAATTCTCAATTTTCCCAAACAAAGAAAAGATCATATCCTATTAATTCACAACTTTTCAGTTTCGTGCTCTCTCGAGTGAAACCGGACTTTTTGGATTTACATTAACATTGGCCAGATATCAATACAGTAAGAACAAGAATTAATATAACAACCATGAAAGAAAAGATGGGAAAAAGAGATGATCAACAATTTGTTTCAATACAGTTGTTCCTAACCTCAGCAAGAAGTGAAATTAGCCACTCATTTGTGGATAAAACATCGTTAAATGAGTGTAAATCATACGAGACAATTGAAAGAAGAAGGGATAGAGAAAACCTAAGAATTTTCGTCCTCTCAATGCTGTAACCCGTTCTTGCTCCACCAAGTCAGAATGTGTAAAAATAAACCTAAGTGTGCTATTTATATTAATAGGAATTTTTCCCGGAATAACAAGCAACGTCCGCAGTGCAACAAGACATTACTTTCAAAATGACCACGGCACAAACGGGCTTTGCGGAAAAAATGCCCAAAACTCGACCCTAGGCGGCACCACGCGCGTTGGCAACGTGTCACGCTGCCTGGGCACGATGGCACCCCCCTTGTCGCGCGGGTTGCCTGCCGTGACACGGCCCTTGGCGCCTGCTGCTGTGCCTTCTTGCTGCGTTGCGCGCATGCTTGGCATTGGCGTGGCACGGCACACGCACGGCGTGGCACGCCACAGCACGGCCAGCCTTGCCATTGCCTCTCCTTGCCGACTTTCGCCCGTTGCTTCCGACTCCATTCCTTTCCTTCACCAACTTCTGATTTAGTTCCTAAAAATCATTAAAACCTACAAAACAAGGACTAATCATGTTGGTTAGCACATATCTTACATTTATATAAAGATTACATGAAAATGTATAAAATACTTAGATAAACAAGACTAATTTAAGTTATAAAGTATCACTTGGACATACTATTTTGCTAGTGATGGTTTTTCATCCATTGCAGCCCGGTGCCTAAATTGACCGAGAACAAGGTGAAGTTCGATGGTCGGAGGCTTGTGAGAGAAGCTATTAGGAGTTGAAGAATGTTTCACCTGAAACAGCTGGTGTTAACTGCGTAGGGTATCGATGGAGTTTGTGGTGTTGTGATGCTTCCAAGATCGGCCTTGGCTGTGTGTTGATGCAGCATGGTAGGTTATAGCATACGCTTCCGGGGAAGACTGAAGGTTCATGAAAAGAATTACCCGACCCATGATCTCAAATTGGCGGTGGTAGTATTTGCCTTGAAGATTTGGAGATACTATTTCTACGGGGTCCATGTAGATGTGTTTACGGACCACAAAAGCCTACAATATGTTTTTACTTAGAAGGATCTAAATCTACATCAAAGAAGATGGTTGGAGCTACTCAAGGATTATGATATGAGTGTCCTTTACCATCTGGGTAAGGCTAATAATATTATGAACACACTTATTAGGCTTTCGATATGAAATATGTCCCATGTAGATGAGGAGGAGGAAGGGGCTGTTGAAGGATGTGCATCGACGTGCACGTTAGGTTCATTTGGTTGACTCGACCGATGGCGGTTTTATCGTTCAGAACAAATCAAAACAATCCTTGGTGACTGATGTAAACTCTATACAAGATAGGGATCCTATCTTGGTGAAGTTAAAGGAAGCCATTCGGGAATTGGAGAGTGTGTCCCATGTAGATGAGGGGAGGAAGGAGCTGGTGAAGGATGTGCATCGACGTGCACGTTGGGAGTTCATTTGGTTGACTCGACCGATGGCGGTGTTATTGTGCAGAACAAATCAGAATCATCCTTGGTGACTGATGTAAACTCTATACAAGACGAGGATCCTATCTTGGTGAAGTTAAAGGAAGCCATTCAGAATCAGAAGGTAGAGGTCTTCTCTAAAGGGGGAGATGGGGTGCTTCGATATTTAGGGTCATTTTTGTGTTCTGGATGTTGATGATTTGAGGGAGTAGATGTTGCATGAGGCTCATAGTTCCAGATATATGATACATCCAGGTGCCACCAAGACGTATTGTGACCTACGGGAAGTCTATTGGTGGAATGGCATGAAGAAGGACATAGCAAAATTTGTGGCTAAGTGTCCCAATTGTCAACAAGTGAAGGTTGAGCATCAAAGACTGGAGGTGTGCTTCAATATATTAGCATTTTTACTTGGAAGTGGGAAGATATCAATATGGACTTCATTACAGGTTTTCCTCACACTCATCGACAATATGACTCCATTTGGGTGGTCGTGGATAGGTTGACCAAAGCAGCTCATTTCCTACCGGTCAAAACTACCGATACAGTGGAGGATTATCTAAGTTGTACATACGGGAGCTAGTTCGATTTCATGGAGTACCCTTGTCCATCATATTAGATAGAGGTACTCAGTTTACCTTGCAGTTTTAGAGATCGTTTCAAAAGGGACTTGGTACTTAGGTCAAGCTTAGCACACCATTTCACCCACAGACGGATGGTAAGGCAGAGTGGACCATTCAGACTCTTGAAGATATGTTTAGAGCCTATGTTATTGATTTCAAAGGAAGTTTTGGATGATCATTTGCCTCTCATTGAGTTTGTGTATAATAACAGCTACCATTCCAGCATTCAGATGGCTCCTTTTGAGGCTCTCTATGGGCAGAGATGTAGATCTCCTATTGGTTAGTTTGAAGTCGGTGAAGCTGCGATGATAGGACCGGATTCAGTCCATAAGGTTATGGAGAAAGTTCAGCTCATACGGGACAGGTTGAAAACAGCTCAGAGTCGCCAAAAGTCCTATGCGGATGTGAGAAAGAGAGAACTTGAGTTTGAAGTCAAAGATTGGGTGTTTCTAAAGGTGTCTCCCATGAAAGGAGTGATGAGGTTCGGAAAGAAGGGGAAACTTAGTCCCCGTTATGTTGGCTCATACTAGATTGTGAAATAGTTGATAAGGTAGCCTATGAGTTGGAGTTACCCTTAGAGTTAACTTTCGTTCATCCCGTTTTCCATGTATCTCTCTTAAAGAAGTGTTTGGTTGCTCCAGCTCTAGTTATTCCGATGGAGAGTGTAGGTGTGAAGGACAGCCTCAGTTATGAAGAGGTTTCAGTAGAAATATTGGATCGTCAGGTTCGAAAGCTAAGGAACAACGAAGTAGCTTTAGTCAAGATTGTATGGAGGATCAACATGTTGAGGGAGGTACGTGGGAAGCCGAAGCAGATATGATGGCTAAATACTGGCATTTATTCCCTACCGGCTCAATTTTAGCTTGAGGTATCAGTTTCCTCCTTAATACCCTATTCAGTTTCATGTTCGGCTCATGTACCTCAGTTTCTTTCATGTCAAAGCATGTATGTATGATTCATGGATTCAGTTCAGTCAAGTGGTTCAGTTCGGAGGCAGTCACTCCATCAGTTTTCAGCATGTATGTTCAGTATTTGAGTATGATAATTGCATTTTCTACTTTTGTATGTTTTCCAACATTCGAGGATGAATGTTCCCAAGGGGGATATATTGTAATGCCCCGAAAACTCTATGATCAGAACCGGGAATTGAAATGGAGAAAATAGAATTTTCTGCACTAGGTCACAAGATGAGTCATCCAGTTATTCGTCAGGATGACCACGAGTCATTAAGTGACTCGTAGTGAGGAGTTTGACTTAAGTTGGAAATTTCGAGTTTTGAGTAACCACAGGCATGACCATGAGTCATGGTCAGCCCCACGACTCGTTAAGCCAGCCGTGGTCAAGGATTGGCGAAGGAAGAAGAGAAGTTGGACAATGCACTTGACGGGTCCTCACCACGACTCATTGGGTGCACTATGAGTCGTGGTGTCGCTCATGGTGACCCCCAGGTGGTTTTCGACAGTGAGGACGATAAGAGTTAATGGGTCGTTATGTTCCTCGTGGTGATATTCTTGAAGTAATTTCCAGTGGAGACGATGGATCCAGGCCACAAGTCGTGACCAGTGACAACGACTCCTCCAGTCCCTAATTGGGACTGGCAGTCTATTTTTCCCTGCGAGTTTAGTAAGAGCTTTTCCATAATTTCTATGATCATAAGGCCTAAACTACGTCCATTTAAGCTCTGAATAGTGAGTTTAAAGAAGGGTAAGTTCATTCTAAGCTATTCCTAATTCATGCATGCAAGTTTAGAAGTCTAGAAGGGTGATCAAGCTCAATCTCTCAAGGTTCTTCCTCAATTATTCCTTGGGCAATCAGAGAAGTTGCAGGATCAGATTCTCTCAGGTATGTAGGGGTTATGAATGGGTGAAATTGTTCACACCCATGCCCAATCCCTCTCTAATTCATGAAAATCTACATGTTGATTCTATGGGGTTTTAACCCAACGCATGAATTCCCTAAGTCTCTACCATGGGTATGATCTAAGCATGTTTCTATCGTTGAATTATGATCATGGGCAAGTTTTACAATGTTTTCAAGTATAAATCATGTTTTTGAATTTTATAAATTATGATGTCATCCATGAAAGTTCATGAAAGTTGAGATCTATGATGTATGTTCATGTATGATGAGATATTTAAGAGAAAAGTATGTTTTCAAGTTACTTATGTCTATGATCATGTTTTTAAGTGAATCAAGTATTTTCAAACATGTTTAGATATTGGAAAAGCCTATACATTCAAGTATGATTTATGATTTCATATCAATTAGCTTATCACATGGTTTTGGATTCAAGACTCCTAATTATGTTCAGCTTGTGATATGGTTTGAGCCAAGGCTGCTCATATTATGATTTTAGATTTTATATGTACATGATTATTCAGCTTTGTCACTAGAAAACCAAACTAATTCCATGGATATAGAAAAAAAAGGCACATATATATTGTACCACTACATGGCTAAAGCATCAAGCATCAAAAGTGAAGGTCCACATTTCAGAAATTCAATCACAGCTCCCAAGAAAATAACAAACCATCCTAACATAGTCACTAAACAACAAAATCATGAACTACTACTAACAAGAAAATTAAAGTAAGTATTAAATATTCCATGTAAGTTAGCTTCGTTGAAAAATGATGGAGAGCATATGTATATTTTTGGGAGTAGTGTCTAGCACCGAGCAAGCTAAGGGTCAGTCAACCCTACCTCAAAACTATGAGCCAACGTAGGTATGTTCAGATTATTTGGGACCTTCTTTGTGAGCTTTCCCCCGCCCCAAGGGGCCTTCAACTTGATATCGATATCATGATAGTGTCTTTAGCCCTTGCAAGGCTTTAGAAGGCTCTGTCCACTTGAGTATAATAATCGGCAGCACGTAAGCTCTATCATGGTAATGTCGGTTATATGATGAGTTGTCACGCCCTGCCTTGGGAGGCATGACTGGCACCTGGTGCCCCACTAAGACCTGGACTGCTGGATTACTTAGCCTAAGCACTTATGGTGCCAGGCTGGCTCTAACCCTGGATTCATGGAACCAACGGGCTATATAACGGCTGTAAATACAGCCTCCGGCCGACTAGGCCTATAGCCTCCTGTAA
>JACEIK010006182.1:58048-69928 GCA_018107945.1 Datura stramonium | reverse complement strand
CTCTATGTTGTATCATTTTATGATACAGGATCCGATATCCAAACTCAGTCCCATCACTAGCCAGTTTTTCGGAGTTAGCATCCAGTCTCAGATGGTGAGTCCTCATCTCTCGAGGACCATTCCTTATCAGTTATCTTTATATTTTCAGTTTCAATCTTAGAGAGTTAGTTGGGGTTTTGTCCCATCAACTCATCAGAAATAGAGGCTTTTCAGACATAGATTGTATTCAGCTTCAAACTCATGTTGTATGTTCTGATGTTATGCTATATTCAGACTTCCGCTATGTTTATTATGATTGATCTTCCATTTTTATTGATTGAGTTATATGTATGTTCAGTCCATAGTTCAACTTGGATTCTCTCGGGGCTCCTTGTCCCGTGTCTCGATCTGAGCCCATATTCGGGTCGTGACATATTCCCGGATAAGCTTCCTGGTATTCCTCCAGAACGGGAAATTGACTTTTCCATTGATATGCCACCAGATACATAGCCCATATTTATTCCTCCTTATAGAATGTCTACTGTCGAGCTGAAGAAATTAAAGGATCAGCTAAAAGACTTGCTAGATAAAGGCTTCATTAGGCATAGTGCTTCGCCATGGGGTGCGGCAGTCTTGTTCATGAAAAAGAAATATGGCTCACTACGAATGTGTATAGATTATCGACATCTGAATAAAGTTACTATTAAAAATAGGTATCCCCTCTCGAGGATAGATGATTTGTTCGATCAACTGCAGGGGGCGAAATACTTCTCGAAGATTGATTTAAGATCAAGGTACCACCAGGTATGAGTTTGAGAGAAGGATATTCTACAAATAGCCTTCAGAACCAAATATGGCCATTTTGAGTTCCTAGTTATGTCTTCCGGATTGACAAACGCCCTAGCAGTGTTTATGGATCTGATGAACAACATATTTAGGCCATTTTTAGATTTGTTCATGATAGTATTTATTGATTATATTCTTGTATTCTCACATTCATAAGTTGAACGCCTACGAGTAGTACTCCAGGTACTCAAAGATTGTGAGTTATACGCGAAGTTCTCTAAATGTGAGTTTTGGTTAAATTTTGTAGCCTTCTTGGGCCATATTGTGTCATACATGGGCATTCAGGTTGACTCGCAGAAGATAGAGGCCATAAATACTTGGCCCAGACTCACAACTCCAACTGAAGTTCGTAGCTTCCTGGGGTTAGCTGAGTATTACAGAATATTTATAGAAGGATTCTCTGCATTATCGGCACCATTGATGAAGGTGACTCAGAAGGCAGCTAAATTTCAGTGGGTCGTAGCTTGTAAGCAGAGTGTCCAGGATTTCAAAGATAGGTTGACGATTGCACCAGTATTAGCCTTACCATAGGGATTAGAGGGCTATGATATATATTTTGATGCTTCAGGAATTAGTTTAGAATGTGTTCTGATGTAGAACGACAAGGTGATTTTCTATGCTTCGAGGTAGCTAAGGAAGCACGAGAAGAACTACCCCACCCATGATTAGAGTTGGTTGCAATTGTGCATGCATCGAAGATCTAGAGAAATTATTTATATGGTGTTCATGTCAACATCTTTATAGATAACAAGAGTCTCTAGTATATCTTCAAACAAAAAGAGTTGAACCTGCAACATAGTCGTTCGCTTGAGTTGCTAAAATACTACGATGTAGATATCTTGTATCACCCAGGGATGGATAATGTCATAGCCGATGCCCTTAGTCGCAGATCTATGGGCGTCTTGTCATATCTAAGCCTAGGAAGAAGAGAATTGGCTTAAGAGCTGCACCAACTGGCTAGTTTGGGAGTCTGATTGATAGGCTCATATGGTAGCGGGGTTGTGATTCATAACACTACAATGTCATCGCTAGTTGTGTAGGTGAAAGAACGTTAGTATGAGGATCCAAGGTTAGTATATCTTAGAGTCAGGGCTCAACAGAATGGGTCATTGGCCTTTGAGATAGTAGGATACAGAGTCTTAAGATTTAGAGGCCGACTTTGTGTTCCAAATGTTGCAGGGATTCGCCAACAGATCATGGTAGAGGTACATTACTCCCACTATTTTCTTCACCTGGGTTTGACAAAAATGTACCATGATATAAAAGAGATCTATTGGTGGCATGGGATGAAGAAAGACATTGCTGAAATCGTAGCGGAATGTCCAAATTTCCAGTAGGTAAAAGCTGAACATCAAAAGCCCGGCGGGCTGACTCAAGAGATAGTAGTGCCTATGTGGAAATAGGAAGTAATCAATATGGACTTTGTTACAGGTTTACCCCATACCAAGTGTAAATTTTACTCTATTTGGGTAATTATTGACAGGTGAAAAAATCAGCCCATTTCTTGCCAATATGGACTACGCTCTCATCTAAAGATTATGCTGAGTAATATATCAAAGAGATAGTCAGACTGCAAGGTGTCCCAATGTCTATCATCTCTGATAGAGGGGCACAATTCACCGCAAGATTCTGGAAGTCATTTCAGAAAGGTTTGGGGATGCAGGTTAACCTAAATACATCTTTTCATCCCTAGACAAATGGTCGGGCTGAGCACACGATTCAAACGCTCGAAGATATGTTATGAGCGTGCGTTCTAGACTTAAGAGGAAGTTGGAATGATCACTTACCTCTTATTGAGTTCGCATATAATAACAGTTATCATTCTATCATTAAGATGGCGCCTTACGAGGCTTTGCATGGGAGGAAATGCAAGTCCCCCATAGGATGGTTTGAAGTAGGTGAGTTAGGGCTAATTGGACCTAACATGATACATCAGTATGAAGAAAACATTAACCTCATTACAGAGCAATTATTGACAATCCAAAGTCATCAGAAGTCCTATTCAAATATATGACGTAAAGACTTATAGTTCCATTTCGATGACTGGGTATTCCTGAAGGTCTCGCCTATGAAAGGCGTTATGAGATTTGGAAAGAAGGGCAAGCTTAGCCCTAGATTCATTGGGTGGATCTTTTGAAGGATAGGCCAGGTGGCTTATCAGCTAGAATTGCCTACGGGGCTAGAATATGTTCATCCAATTTTCCATGTATCAATGCAGGAAGTGCATAGGAGACCCTTCTCAGGTTGTCCCAGTTGAGGATGTTAAGGTCACAAAGGAGTTGTCCTACAAGGAGGCTCCAATTGCCATACTAGATCAATAGGTCCGTAGATTGAGGGCCAAGGATGTAGCTTCCATTAAAGTCTTATGGAGGAAAAAAAATGTGGAAGAGATGACTTGGGAAGCTGAGGATGACATGAGCTCTAGATACCATCACTTGTTCCAGACCCTAGGACAACAACACACCGACTCAGGTTGTTACAATTAAGGTGAGATACCCGCTCAGACTTTACATTGTTGTTGCGTCGTTGCTGGTTGCTCGCATTATTGTTGTGGAGATATGTTGTGTATCTATTTATGTCATCCTGTGAGATGCCAAGGTTAGAAATTTTTGTGTCTCAGGTTCCCAACCTTGGCCGACATGGCGATGCAAACGCCTATTTACATAACTTTTAGCTCACAACTCTGATTTAACTCATATTTTAAAAACTCAAGAGCTCTTCAAGGGCTATCCATTGGAGTTCTTATTTCCAGATTATAAGGTAAGTATCCAAGCATCCAATACCAATTAAAGCTGTGATCTTGTAGTAATCATTGTGAAGAACATGAGGCTCAAGTTGGTTCCATTGGTGGTGGTTTTGCCATGGTTTTTCCAAGTGATTAGGGTGTGTTTGTCATCTATATGTGGTGTTCCTTCATCTATAATAAGGTAATGACTTCTACACCCCTCTTTACTATGAAAATTAGAGGTTTTATGATTTATATCAAAACGACTACCGATATCGAAACTCTTCTTTGTTTGCTTGATACATGGACTGTTTTACGTGGCTTAAGAATGATAAGATGTTGGGGATTTGTGTTCTAATTGATTGTTGGAGAATTTTATTGATGAAAGTGGAGCTATCGAGTCACCTATAAGGTATGTTAAGGCTAAACCTCCTTCGACAAGTTTCTCTCGTCGTACAGTCGATATGACTTGTACCTTTCGAAGTAGTATTCATGGTTACGTGTGTTATGATTAACTGCTATGAGTTAAAGTTATGATTAATTTAAGTATCCCTTGTCGGGATTGTCCATGTCTAGAGTTGCGGCATAAGGGTTACTCAGATGCATTGTTGTCGCATAGATCGACTAGTGATGTTTTGCTGCCTTACCGAGCCGTAGAGGCTTGTGGTTAGCCGTTGAGCATGTCTTGCTAAACTAGGTCACATAAGGTGTATCTTGGCAATATAACTTCCTGTTCATGACTCCTATATTTTATAAAGCTCGCCTATAGTTCTTCGGCTTATCTTGACAATGATAGAGCTAGAATCTTAGTGTTATAATCTTACATTTGGGTTAGTGGCACCATGGTTGCTTAATGAACTGGGTGATATATTGCAAGAGGAAATACTTGTTGTCAATGACTACATAGCTTTGTGCGACATACAACTTGTCATATATGTCACTCAGAAGACCACCTTAGCTGTTAACAATCTGGTAGATTAGATGATGCCTTAAATAGCAATCTTATCAGCTGTCACTTTGGGACAATGCCTTTGGCTATTCTTGCAGACACCCATGTACATGTTTCCTAGAAGGTCTAAACATAGATTTACTGGTCTATGGGGCTACACTTCATTTATATGAGCTATATGATATCTAGAAGGAAAAGATTAAGGCTTGCAGAACCATATTGGAGTCTATTCACTTATGGACTTTCCTTATGCCCATTGTGGCATTACTGGTCCTCAGAAGAGCCTTGTGTGCTCGGGTACATTTACCAGAGCCCATAAGGCTCAAATACAGTTACAGGAGCCCAGGAGGCTCAAATACTATCTAAGAAGCCAAGTGTGATCTAGTCTACAACCTGCTTGTAGGGCTAAAGTGGTACCTATAGGGGTAATATGTGGACTTGTACTTGCCAGAGCTTATGAGGGCTCAGGTAGGTTATTCTCTATTGTTTGTACCTATCAGGCTTCTGGGGACTAGGTGAGGTTCTTGTTTGAATATTACCTATTAGCTTATAATGCATATTTATGATATCTTACAGGTTAATTTCTTACTCTTATTACTGATTACCCTCAGTTCCTCTATTAGCTTTAGTTCGGTTATTATTACTTTCTTATATACTCAGCACATGTTGTATTGATGCCCATGCATGGGGCAATGCATACTTGCCTGCAGGTTCTGATAGACAGATTTCGAGACCTCCCTAATAGTCATTCGGACTCAACAGAGTGGTCAGTTCCCTTGTTTTGAAGTTTCCATACATTAGAGGTTTGACTGTCTTTTGTTGTACAGTTTTTGGGGTAGGTCGGGGTCTTGTCCCGGCCAATGACTCACTCTCTATAGGCTTGCAGACTATGGGTTTTGTAGACACACGTTGTTGGCCTTGCTGGCCATGTTGTCCTAATTGTTTTATCAGTTGGCAGGTCTGATGGATTGTACATATATGTATATGCTTATCTTTTATCTTTATCTAATTTAGACAACATGGTGATCTTATCAGCCCGCATATGATGTTATTACTATCATGAATTATTGGGTTAGCTGGATATCTGTGCAGGTGTGTACATTACGGCTAATATATACTCAATTTTATTCTTGATTATGTGTTGCTGGTATGCACCAGAAATATATATGTCCAACTAGATCAGCTCAAGGTCCAGTTTGGTATCAGGTGCCAGTTACGCCTCCCAAAGTGGGGCATGACGGTCATCTTCCTGGCTTTGGATAGGAAACAAAGTGATCTACAGGCACGGCTGAACTACCCCTCCACTCTAGGATTGGCCTACCTGGAAATGGAAACTCTACCATACGATTTCTATAATTGACTGATAGCATAACATGTATGTAACCAATCCATACTGAATATAACATCGAGATCAGTCATATCTAACTCCACTAGGTCAACTGAGGTGACTTTATGAAAAATCGTGACAGGGAAATTTATGTATACTCGTCGAGTTAAAACTGACTCACCGAAAGGAGTAGAAATTGAGAAAGGTTCTGATAAGATTTCGGGACTGACTCCGAAACTAACAGCAACATAAAGTGTCACAAAAGATAATGTAGCCCTTGGATCTATCAATGCATACACATCAAGATGAAATACTCATAACATTCCAGTGACCACATTGGGAGAGACCTCCTGCTCCTGACGAGAAGATAATGCATAGAACCTATTTTGGCGTTGACCACCACCTGTACTAGAATATGCGCCCTACTGAGATGGGCGAGCTGCTGGAGCAACTAAAGTGGTAGCTGGGGCACGACCTCTACTATCACACTATCTAGTTGAGGGACAATCTCTGAGCATATATTCGGGCTTCCTATACCCGAAACAACCATTTGTACCAACCAAACACCCGCCAGGGTGTTTCTTACCACATTTCCTACAAGGCGGAAAAGTGCGCTCTCCTGTCATGCTCCCCTGGCCTCTAGAGCCTGACGTTCTACCCCTATGGTCATGTTTGGCTCTTGACGGGACACTGGCTTATGATGGAGATGGGGAAGACGACCGCTGGTCGAACTGAGGGTGATGTCCACCATCGGACCTCCGCTGGAAATGTGCATAACTCCCTGTCCTGGCCCTCTTAGCTTCTATCTCCTTCTCCTTCTTCTGCTCCGCCTCTATCTGCTGGGCATATATGACCAACCAGGATAAATCTACGTTATTGATCAACATGGCAGTACTGCACTCCTTGACCCAGGAATCTTCCACTCCACTCACAAACTTGCTCATTCGAGCCCTCAGATCAGCAACCATCTGCGGTGCATACTTGGACAACCAGGTAAACTCCAAGGCATACTCCTGAATAGTGCTATGTTGTTGCTTCAGACTGACGGACTCTGTTGCCTTCGTCTCTCTCAGCTCCTTAGGGAAGAACCTGTCAAGAAAGTGGTCACAAACTCATCCCCACTCACGGGAACTTACCTAACTCCCCTGGTGTCCTTCCACTTACGGAACCATATATGAGAAACCCCCTTCAGTTGATAGGAGGCTAAGTCTGCACTTTCCTCCCAAATCACCTCCATAATATGTGCGATCTTGTGAACCTCCTAAATAAACTCATGTGGGTCCTCATCCACCTTCGACCCAAGAAACTCAGGTGGGTTCATCCTGAGGAAGTCTCATACTCTTGTCGCTACTGCGTTCCCATTCTAGGGAACATGGGCCACTACCTTCTAGGTGACTTAAGCGGTCATAGCATGTGCCAACATCTAAAATGCCGCCCTGAACTCGGCATAAGTGGCCTGCTCAGGCAAGGAATCCACTGGAGCTAGTTGGGCTAGCTGATGCCTATCTCCATTGCCATGGCCATTTCCATTTCCATTTCTTCTACCATTGACTCAGTGTGGAGGCATATTTCTGCAAATGCGTATAGCATGAGTTAGAACAATAAAGAGATACTTTACTGCACGACATGGATCATGAAAGAACGGAGATTTCCTAAAACGTCTTATAGCCTCTTCCCCATAAGTATGGCGCACTTCACACCCATGGAAAAGACTCTACTTAACACTACTTTCGGACACCTTAGGACACATCTAAATCTTTGCTCTGATACCAAGTTTGTCACAACCAGAGTTGGGACCCCAGATCAAGACACAGGGCCTAGAACCATGAATTGCTCCAAGCTAACCAATGGTACATTCATAACATGACTTAAAAGAATAATCAAATGGAAATAAGCATGAGCATGAATAAGCAGAGGACCAAATATCATAAAGCGATAATATCACAATGCTACATTACAAAGCTGAACATACTAAGTATATGTCTAAAAAGCCTCTACTGTCTGATGAGATGCTGGGACAAACCCCTTGCTAACTCCAAGTCTAAAACTAAACTGACATAACTAAATGAATGTCCTCGGAAGATAAGGAATCACCAACACAGATACTGAACTAGACTAATATGGGAGCAGGGCTAACGGTGCGACTGAATCTGATCTCCCGAACCTATATCATGAAATGATATAGCATAGAGTATGCGGTCAGTACTTGGAATGTACTGAGTATGTAAGGTAAATAAAACATGCTTAGTAAGACGTTAGATAAAATCATGCATATAAACCAAATAGATCATGAGAGTAAGGACTGCATGGTAAAGGCCATATATTTGTGGTATACATAGTCATAAGTTGTTCATCATAAACTATACATAATGACCCAAGATTTAGAAATATAAATTATATGACTGGTCATACTTGAAATTGTAAGCAAAAGCTCATAAACTAATCATTGGATCAAATCTACTGTACAGCATAATATTATAAGTCGTAAACATAAGTAACTGAAATCATAAAGAATAATGGGAGACTTGTCATAACCGACAACCAACATATATGAGTGCATGATCCCACATCTTGCCCACGTGGAGGAGAGTCATCCTAAGCCTTGTCAAGGCAAAGGAGACTGAGGTGTGATATCACAGTGTGTCCTAAGGCGGGGGAAGCACTCTCTTGAGAGGTTGCAATAAAATATCCTACATTTGCGCATAGTTCAGAGATCAGGGACCTCAGAACCGCTAGCCTACTCGGTCTAGACACCACTCCCAAAATATGCATATCGCTATATAATCATATTCTTAGCTTAAATTTGAACATTGGGATTCTGAACTCCAAAACATATTGTAAACTAATATTATTAGCCTTGGATAAAATCATAATAAGCATACATAACTTGCATGGGCTTGCCCAAGTCATAAAATCATACATACTTGAAATTGACTTCATACTTCAAAATCATAAAATCATAAGTTGAGAGTTCATAAATATTCATGCATACTAGATAACTCATCATGCTTGAAATCATGGATCATAGGCTTGATTTCATAAAATATACATAATAGGAAATAATTTTTAATAGCTTAAAATCATGAATTTATAATCAAATTGAGTGTAAAATCTGCCCATTAGACTTAAATTATTTATTAGAACGTGAGGGAATTGGACCCATAAATATAGCATAGATAATTTTTATAGAATTAGGTTAAAACCCTAGAAATCAATACACTTGATTAGAAACTTGAATTTATGGATCTGAGGAGGAATTTGGGAATGATGATAGAAGAAATCCCCATTCACTGCCCTACATACCTGGGCTTTGGAGAATTCTTGCTAGGATTTGATGCTCAAGAGGAATTGAAGAGGATGAGGATGGAGAATCCTTGCTTCACTTGAGGCTTTTATCTTCTAATGAAAGGGTTAGGAGTAGAATGAGAGTTTTAGGGTGAATATTCTCCTTAAAGCACTCTTTCCCAAGATTAAAAAGACGTAGTTTAGAGTTAGGAGCTTAGAAACTACGAAAATGCCCTTAATGAACCAACTAGAAAAATGTCCCTGCCGCTCCCAACGAGGGACTGGTTGACTAGAAAAAATCCAACTTTCTAATCTTTCCTACTGATGAGTAACTTAACGAGTCATTAGGGACATGATGACTCATTCCCTCAATTCATTCTGAACACTAGAAAATCAACCCTTTCTTCACCTCTACACACTTGACAGGTCACACCACGACTCGTAGGGTGACATGATGACTCGTCTCCCATCTGTCAAGTCCCTTGGGAACCAACATTTTTACCAACTCATGCACACACGATGGGTCACTTTACGATCCTTCAAGAGACTAAATGAGTCAACCGACGAGTCATTTTGTGACCTGGTGTAGATATTCTTGCTTTCTCTGATTCAACCCTAGGGTATGATCTTAGGGACTTTTGGAGTGTTATAGTTATCCACTAAGAACATTACTTCCCCCTTAACAAGAAAGTCACACAAGTTTGAGCTCTAATAAAGAAGTCACTTGTCACATCATACTATGGTATACTTGTACATCACTGCCTCATTCAAGCCTATCACTTATGATTATCTCATGGCTCCTTGTTGCTAACTCTATTCAAGAATTCCCCTATCTCCCAAGCTTGTCTAATAATTGCGCTTCATAAACTTCAACATACCTGGCACCTATGACATGAATAAAGAGTAAACCTTAACGTACACGTTGTAACCATCATTTCCTTCATGGAGGAGCATACATAGGGCTTAGAGTAAGGAAATTGTGAGCACGAATCATTCAAGAAATCTAAGTTAGGCATATACCTTATATAACACGATCTTATGAGCCATAGAGGAAAATCTTTAGGACAGAGTTCATCAATCTGAGCATACTGTGAGACATAAGTTCCCATACATAACAAATGTCATGACATGAAGCTGAGATTTATGGAATCATGGAGGAAGACTGGGGTCGCCGTCTATAGTGATTACTTCTCATTCTACGAATTTGAGTGTGGATACACATAAGGAGTACTTAGAACTTAGAAATGCACATAACATGTTCGCATACGGCATGGGTAGAGTATCATATTGACTAAAGTATGGAAAGATGCCAGAATAAGCGTGGATCAATCTCCCATTGTTACTGATCCCCAACTTTCACACTTGGAACTCAATACTTGACTCGGTCCCTCACTTTATTATCTCCCCCTTAGCTTAAAGTTATTATTCTAAGGGTCTGGACCTCTCCATAATGCTAGATGAAAAATCTCTAACTCTTGACTACTTATTTAGGCTTAAGTCTACCTCCAAAGGTTTCATACTTTTTCTATCGCATCCCTCCATTCATCCAATCTCTAACCATTCAACACAATACATTGAATGAAACTTATACTAAGACACTTAAAGGAATCATACGCCTAATACTGTAGTTCCTGGCCTAGCAGCAAGCAAGACTCGACATGAAAAGATCGTAACATACCTATGACTACCTCTACTGAGCTCTCCCAATCTTGGCACTGCCTACCCCCTACACCGGCTAACATGTTTTGTTGAGGTGGGTGAGCTATCAGAGCTACTAAAGAGATGGTTGGGGCTCTATCTTTGCCCGGTTTGGCTATTGGACAATCTCTAAGCTTATGACTGAGCTTGCCACCCTAGAAGCAAACATCTGAACCCATCAAGAACTTTTCTAAGTGGTTCTTCCCACATCTCTTGCAAGCTAGATTTGTAATCTCCTTTACCCTATACCTACTCTCCGGAATCTTAGAGCTGAACTTTTTGCCCCTTTTGCTCCCATTTGGATCCGGGTAGTGGGACACTGACTGACGAAGGTGCTGGATCCAATGATCTCTGCTGGAGCTGTGGGTGATCCCCACCACCTGACCCTTGTTGGGGGAACTCAAAATTGCCAATCCTAGCCTCTTTTTCTCCCTTTTCCTTTCACCTAAACCTTCCACCTACCTTCAAACCGTGAATCTCAGATGGACTCTTTTTAGTAAAGTCTCAAACCCTAGTAACTATGGTACCTGATCTTGGGCAGAATTACATGCCGAAGTGATACTCAAATGCTTAATTTCGACTTGTTTATCTATTGTTATGTGTATATTATCATGTGATTCTTTGAAAAATGTGAATTTATACTAACCAACATGATTAGTGTTGTTTTGCAGGCAAAAGGAAATTTTGGAAGCTAATATATATGTTGGTGAAGTGCGGGAATGGACTTGGAAGCAAGAAGTGGAAGCTGACAAGGGAAGTTGGCAAAAATAGGGGCTCCGCGATGGCACTGTGTCACGCTACCATCGCGGAGGCATTCTTCCTGGATGAATTATTTATGTCAAATTCCAGTGGAGGTTCGCGTTACCTCTGTGGCAGGGAGGCAGTGCTCCACGATGCACTCTGTGTCACGTTGAGTGTGATTACCTGGAACCTCAAGTTCCAGTGAAGGTGCACGATAGCACCATGGCACGGAGGCAAGGCTCCGCGATACAAGTCGTGCCACGTTGAGGTGCAATTACCTGGGAGCCGATTTCCAGTGAGGGTCCGCGATATCCCCGTGGCACGGAGGGA
>JACEIK010006182.1:952-14354 GCA_018107945.1 Datura stramonium | reverse complement strand
AAATATTCCATCACAATTGTTGTAACTACATTTAAAAAATTTATCACATAAATTATTCTGTCACTATTTTGTGACAGAATATTCGTCAAAAAGTCGTCTCAAATTTGTGACAGAATTTAAGTCAAATACAGGATCTATATTTGTGACGAACAAGTCTATCACAAATCTGTCGCAATAATGTTGTAACGGAATTTAAATCCGTCACAATTAATTTACGACCCAAGGTTCTGGGATGTCTAGGTTTCCGTCACAAATATATCACAATTCAAGATTCGTGAAGAATTCGTCTGTCACAATTTTTTCATTTTCATGTAATGCATGAATTATTTTGTCAATATAATTTTGTATTATTCATCTATGAGTGGCTAAATGTATTGCTAGGGGTGTGTGCATGATAGGGGATAAATTGGATTAGGTACTGCTAGATTGATCTTATAATTACTAATTTAGTATTAATCTGTTGTTTTCTCTAAATTATGATTGAATTATCCATAGTTGCAAATGTGAGTTATGTTTACTTATTCTATTTTTTCTTGGAAAAGCAGAATACAATATGGGTGAGAAAACTATTGTAGGTATTTGGGTCTTCATTATGTGGGTTTAGCTAGAGATAGACAAAAACCTTCTCATACACCCATTAAAGAGTTGAGGCTATAGATAGTTCAATTCTTGCCTAAGCCATAGTGTATGAATTAATTGAAACCTTGGGGTTTGAGAAAATCCAAGGAAAGGCACCCAAGTGATTGAAAAGTATCGGATGCTACCTTATCCATGGTTATTTATGCTTGTGAGTAATAATTTAATTTTCTAGTTACTTCTAATCCAATTGATTCCCCATCAATAGCATACCCCTAGCCCTTGCTCATATTTGTTTATTCAATTTGGTTGCGTTGTTTTGATTGGTAGTTGATTAATTCAAATTGTGATCTTCCTTTCCCTCAATATTTATTTTTCCATTTTTAATGTAATAATGCAATTTAGTTCAATTTAATAGATAAATTTTGTGCCATCTAATCGCTATTCCCTGTGGATTCGACCCCGACTCTTAGTTGGGTATTTATATTGCAACGATCATTTACACTTCCTCCTTGTGAGGAGTAGATTTGAACGTCATCAATTTTGGCGCCGTTGCAGGGGAATAGGATTAGATAGCCCCTAGTTGATTGTTAATTTGAATTAATTGAGCATCTTGTGTTTTGTTTTTACAATTATTATCATTTTTGGTGTCTGTTTAGGATGAATTTTATGAGCTAACACTCCCAAGAAGGTTCTATGAACATCCACATGGACCACAAGGATGATGATCCAATGATGCCAGAAGTAGCGGGTGCCATTCACCTACTGGCCAAGGTGGGAAATGTGGTGTTTCATAGACCAGCACGATGTTACACCTACTACAAATGAAAGAAATCTTTGGAGGTCAACCAAGAGAGGATGCTAATTGACATCTTTGGAATGTCCTTGAGATATGCCAACCTTTCAACATCACCAATATAAGTCAAGAGTCGATTAGATTGAGGCTCTTCCCATTTTTCTTGACTAGAGAAGCTACCATGTGGCTAGAGGAACTACCTCCGGGGTGTATCACTTCATGTCAAGAATTGACTGAAACTTTCTTAGATAGGTTCTTCCCTCTATCTATGATGTTGCAGCTGAGAGATGATATTACTAACTTCAGGCAAATCTTAGGTGAACCCTGGCATGAAGCATGGCTTTGGTTCAAGAAGAAAGTGGCCCTATGTCCAAACCACGAGCTACCGGATGGAGTGCTACTTCAGAGTTTTCATCGACCCTTACATTCCATTAACAAGTTAGTGGCCAATAACATAGCTGGAGGATCCCTCATGGACCAACCTTATGGTATAGCCAGAGCTTTTTTTGGATAGAATGACTAAAACAAATCGAGCTTGGAATACGAGGAACACTGGAGTACCCTCAAGTGGTGCTAGTCCAAGCGCTGTGACTACTGAGATGTGAAAAAGAGATGAAGAAAGAGATGATACCCTAACAAAGATAATGACCCATCTTGAATTGATGACAAAACATATTATGGGAACCGGGTCTGAGAGTGTCAATGTTGTGGGGACTCAATGTCCTATGCAATATGAGGGTGAAACTTCACTGCCTAGATATGAGGAAGAGTGCCAATTCATGGAAAATCAAATGGGGGGTTTGGTCCTTTCCCGGGGTATCAAGGTGCCAACCAAGGCCCTTGATGCCCACGAAAAGATAATTAAAGTTGGAGAAACCACGACAATAATGGTTGGATTGATAGACATGAAAGATGAGGTAATCGTGAGCAAAACCGTGATGGGGAATGTTATCACTGAAGCTCGAACCCATATGTTCCCCCTCCAAAGGCTGAAAAACCCAATTGCAACTTGGTGTGAGGGGTTAGGAAGCTCCAAGATTAAAGAGATGCTGGCTAGAGTGCTAAAAAAGGTGGAATCTATGGATAGTGGGGTCAAGGAGCTAAAAGAGGAGGTGTCTAATCTCGCCCAAATAGTGAGTTCACATTTAGCTTCTATCAAACACTTGAAAGCTCAAATGAATCACTTGTCTACTTAAATAAACTCTAGAATGAAAAAAAACTCTCCCTAGCCTAATCCCAAGAAGGAAAATCATCATATGACTATTGTCACAAGGAGCGATAAGGTGTTGGCTGATGGGGGTGTTAAGCCTAAGAAATTTGTTGGCCCTGAAACAAGAAGTGATGTGAATGATAAGGTTCCAAAAGCACCAGATGGTGTGGATAAAACAAAAGAACTTGATGAAAGGGGAATTGATGTAGACCTCGAGAAGGATGTTGAGGAGGAAAAAAGTAAGGAAGCTTTAACTGAAATGGGCTAAGAGCCTAGGATTCCACCTCCCTATCCTCAAAAATTAGCAAAAAAGAAGGAGGACAATCAGTTTAAAAAATTAATTGAGATGTTTAGCAAATTATCCATAAATATACCTTTGGTGGATACATTTCTCCAAATGTTGGGCTATGCGAAATTCATGAAAGAATTGCTGAAGAAAAAGAAGGTTGTTGATGCTGGTGTAGGGGAAGTAACACATCATTGTAGCTCAATGATGGCGAGAAATCTTTCTCCCAAAAGAGAGGATCCTGGAGCTTTCACGGCAAGATCCTGGAAGCTCAAATGAATCACTTCTCTCAATGATAGCTCAATGATGTGTAGGGGAAGTAACACATTATTGTTGGTCAAGACGCCAAGATCTACTCTAGTTGGTTTTGTTTTCTCATTACTCAATCAGTATGTGTGTTCATGGTCTTATCTTGCTTGTTGTTTGAGAATGTCAAGTGATCTTTCTAGGGTAGAAATCTTCAGTACCCATGCTCCCCATTTCTCTTATTGTGTTTTCCCATTGTTGAACGATTCTCATAGCGTGGGTAAGTTGGGGTAGTGTCAATTGCATAATGTTGATGTGGGTGTTCATTTTGGTTAAAATGCTATATAAAATTGTGTGCTTGACATAATGGTTGGGAGTGAAGTCTGAGTAACCCCGTGTGCTTAAAATGCACGATTTGCCCTATGATAGATCGATGACGTCATTCTTAAAGGCAAATTGTCTCTTTTCTTTTGTTGTTTTGTTTGAGTAAGTAGCTTATAATGTGAGGATGTGTTGAGTAAGTCTTGTGTTTGAGAGAATTATTGTTTAACTGATTTGGGTTGAGCTATACTGAGCGGTGTTTCACCCGCTAGTCGCCGGTCAGGCCCGACGAAACACAACTGAAGTGCAGGTGCAGGTTTGAGACTTCAGGCCACTACCCAGAACTCGCATTTCACTTGATCTTTGTGGATCATGACCGGTGAAATGCTGATGTAGCACCAGTAAGTCATAACTCTGCCCAGTTGTCTGCCCAAGCCTGTGGTTCGGCGGCGTCTCGCGGGTCTACACTGGCGTTCTGCAGTTGTGTCGCCGGTACTGCTGGCACATGATTTTGATATTCCACCTTATTATAATCCAATTCTTAGATCTTTATTTCTAGCTTAGTTTAGCTGGTTCTTTACTTTTATATTATCCAAAATACAAAAAAATAGTAGTGCGTGGAACTAACATTTCTCTTGCAGCATAATGACTTCATCAGGCAAAGAGACAAGGGAAAGACACTCTACACATCCAAAAATAAAGGTAAGGGGAAGGCAAGGCAGCCCCAACCCCCACCAACACCAGAGAGGTTATTATTTTTTGCCTGAAATGAAGGCACATTATGTTATTTGTGAAGGAAGGTCAATCATCACGAAGAAACGATTCGATCTAGTGGAGCTGGGGAATGATTTCTCAAATATCACTACTCAATTCAACCAATGCCAATGGCACATGTTTGCTGAATCTCTCCCCGAGTACTACACCTACCTCGTGCCAGAATTTTATGCTTCTTAACAGGCACGCCAAGAGGAAATGAAGCATAAGGGGAAGGTGGATGAGTTCCCTTGTCTTCCCTTAGTCACGGTTAGAGGTGTGGAAGCATATATTACTCCATACGCCATAAATGCACTATTTTGTGCAGATGAGATTGATCCAGGGACGGAGTAAGAAGAAAGAGTAGCCACCAAAGAAATTCAATTCTGATGGATAGCTCCAATCATCGCCAATGGTCAGCCCTTATGGGCCTCCATGGGTGGTGAAATCTCAAGGCATGATCTCAAGTTTGAGGCCAAGTTGTGGCTGGAGTTTGTTTGTGGCTGAATTATTCCCTCAAATATTTACCATAGATTGAACTTAGAGGCGACCATACTCATCGCCTGCATCATGAAAGAGGTGTCCATCAACTTTGGGGAAATAGCGGCCATCCAAATGAAATGTAAGTCCAGGTAGTAGGGAATGTCCATGCCATATATTGTGCTCATTTCTCAGTTGTGCCTCAATGCAGGGGTGTCATTATTCCCTGACGAGTCCCCCAGCTCTGCTATCGGTGTTATCAATGTGGAATAAAAGAGGGATATTGAGGCACCCAAGGTGAAAAGAAAGAGGTTATATGCATTTGAGACTCCCAAGGGCTCCACCTTCCATACGTAGAGGAGACCCCCATTGCTCCCGACCTCAATATGCCACACCCGAGGCATTGGAGAATGCATTTGGAGAAGCACCATTTAGGGGGTATTCACCTCCTCCACATTCTCTCTCCCAAGCAGAATATAGAGTCTAGATGAGATAACACAATCTCATGAAAGCCAGCTTCAAAACTTGGCCTAAAATCTCGGGGCTCTTATCACCATAATAGTGAAGAGGGAGATGAAGAATATGTTCGACAGCTTGACCTAGATCTGCTCCCGAGTAGATGTGGTTGAGGGAGCTGTCTCTTCTCTTCGAGCTGAGGTGCAAGAGTTGAGGTTCCGGGCACCAAATGGCAGACCCGAACTTAAGTATCCTTGATGCAGCCATGGATTCCCCATCTATAGCCCTAGGCCCCATCGATGATTTGTTTGAGGGCTTAGGTGGGGAGGATGATCCATACTTAGGCGCAGGAGGCTTGATGAGGATGAAGAGGCCAATAATGAGGAGGACGAGTTGCTGCTTCAAGGAGTTCCCACCATCCTTTTCTCTTCATGTTTACATTGGGGACAATATACATTCCTAGTTGGATGTGGGTTGAGTGGTCGTGTGTTGGTCTTCTTATTTCCCTTGTCGGGATAAATTTCTGATGCATTTAGTGATTGTCAGTTTTTTAAATTGTGATTGAATGCCCTTGTCGGGCTTTTTGATAAAAGAATTGTTGTTTGTTGAATTGTTAGTGCAAATGATGCATTATTTTAAATTGAAAAATGTTTTTGACCCATGTTTAGATTATCGCCTTTATTCATAGTAGTTAGTTAATACACTCCAAGGGTTTTTTTATGCCACGGTTCTTTCCCAAGGAGCGATTTTCTTGTCTTTTCTTTTCTTTATTGCCAAACTGGGTGACATTTTTCAATGATGGATGGAGATGCAACTTTCTTAAGGCAAAATATTGAGTTTAGAGTCCTTTTTAAGTCAGTTATTGCGATGACTTTTGAGAAGTACAACCAAAAATTTTTGAAATGACATTGAAAAGAAAAAAATGAATTTTGAGGAAAAATGGGCATTGGAATTTAAAAAGTTGAGTATTCTTTGGTCATATGTTGCACATTCCTTGTTTGACTTTTAATTCACATGCTACCGTATTTTAAGTCATACTCTTGTTGTGGTTATGAAAATTGTGTGAACCCTTTGGAGGGTGATGCTTTGTGAGATGAGGTTTTAGCTGAATTTTCATGCATAAATGGTTGTCTAGAACTTGCCCTAAGTGTGATTCAAAGCAAAATCCTAGATGTAGCTGCACTTGGAACATGATTTTAGGCTTTCTTTTGATAGCTACTTCACCTATATGACCTCCTTGAACATGAATTCTTTCTAGCTAATATTGAGTCTTTAAACCATTTCTTGAGAACCACATTACAAGTCTATTACCTTTTTGAAATCCATCTTTGGCACCCATCCTCCATAGTGCTATTTATCAGAAGAAATGCAAAAATGATGCTTGAGTCCCAAAAGTGTGGGAATAGAAAAGGGAAAGATGAGGCAAAAACCCATGTTTGGGGATTGCAAAAAGAAAATGGGAAAAATGATATGAGCTCTATTGTGAGGTATGATGAGTTGGTAACTTACCAACTCATTAGGCTTTTAAGCATGAGCTTTAGCTTAGTTTTTAAGTCTTTTAGTTGGATTTTTTGCCTTTTTCGTTTGGATGTACATGTACCTAACTTGAAGAGAATGAGCATGAAATTGAGTAAAAAGGATGAGATTCAGGTGCAAACCGGTGCTCCACCGAAGGACACCGATGAAATGCCGGCTGATCGCAGGCACCCACTAGAATGAGGAATAATTGCAACCGACGGCTCGTGGAACAGTAGCCGGCGAACCGCCGGTGCCATTGCCGAAATGGTCTGGAATTCACTAGACACCAGATGAGACTAACCGGCGACCCGCGAGTAGACACCGATGAGCCGCCGGTGACTCACAAGTGAAAGACAACTGAAAAGGGAAAAAATGTCCATCCTAGAAAAAGAGGAGAATGTTATGACCTACTTTTATACATATTCTAGAAAAGTACTTTGAACAAGCACATTATTATACTCCATCACTTTTGGAAGGAGGATTTGCATATAAAATAGAGTTTTGAATATTTTCTTTTTCATCTTCATCTTCTTCAGCAAGGTATATCCACCATTGTAGAGACATTTTGAGCTTGATTGTGTTTACTCTTAATTATGAAATTATTGAGTCTATTGATAAATAAGCTCTTGTGTTTCTCAATTATGAGTAGTTAAATCTATAGCTAGAGGTGTGTGATGATGGATGTTTGATTTAATTGGATATTGCTAGATTTATCTTGTTATTACTTAATTATGTTAAATCTATTGATTTCTCCTCAAATTATAGTTGATTGCTCATTGTAGCAAATATGAGTATTGTTTGCTTACCTAATTTTGGGTTGAAAAAGAGTAATTAAGTAATGGAAGAGAACTTAATAGTGGGCTGGGATTTGATTATGTGGGGTTGAGCTAGAAATAGCCAAAACCCATGGTCATACTTCCATCAAAGGTTGATAGCTCGAAATAGCTCAACCTCTAAGCTAAATCATATTGGAATAGTTGAATTGCACCTTGAGGTTCGAAAGAACTAGAGGAAGACGTGCCCAAGTGGTTGAAAAACATCGAGCACTATCCTTTTCATGGTTATTTAAACATATTAGTAATAACTCGATTGTCCAGTAAATCCCAATTCAATTGGCATCCCATCCACATCACACTCTGGCCTTTGCTCATTATTGTTTCTCAATTTTGATTATCTTTTTCTCTTGTTTAGCTGAGTTTAGATTCAATTTACTCCCCCAAAATTTTCAATTAGTTGTCTCTTACATTGATGCAAATTAATTCAAGTTAATATACAACTATTGCATGATCATTTTACATTCCTTGTGTGATTCAATCTCGACATCCGTCGAGTTATTGTTTTGATACAATGACCATTTACGCTCTTTGATAGAGAACGGTGTAGTTTGGACGTTATCAAGGTAGCACCAAATTATGAGGAAATGAATGAATTGGTTGGGTGAAAAGGACCTTTAACCCTGAGAAAAAGAAGAGAATTGTTGAAAGGTGCTACCTCTTGATTAGATAAGATAAAAAGTGGTAACTAATGAGATATAAGGGTGGCTCTTGTTCCAAAAATGAAAATGTTGATCAAGGAGAGAAAAAGTGAGAGTGATATCAAGAGAAAATGGAGTATGCTATAATGTTCACAAAAAGAGCATTAGAGAGGTTCTATTCACTAGAATTAAAAGGTCATCTTACTTTTACCCCTATCCTTCATTATGGCCTCCAAGTCCTAATTTATTTTAATGATAACAACTCTACATTAATGGCGAGTTACGCGAAGGGAAAGCCTATGGGTCAAGTTGTGTGCATGAGAATTTCTTTGTGAGAGTGAGTATATTTGTTTCATTCTATAATCCGTTTGAGTGTGAATTACTTGAAAATTAAATTGGATTCTCTCTTGATGTGAGTGGAATAACTTCCTTGAGGAACATGCTTGCATGTACCAAAAGAGCTGATTGAGACAAGAATGTAATGAGCTTTAAGGAAAACTTTGAATGTAATTGTAATGACTTAAGATGCTATATAAACTTGTTTTGATCAACTATGACCCTTGTTTTGAATGAAGAAATGAACTGTGAATCATGCCAATCGATTGTGGTCATCTCTTGAAGCATTTGAATATAGTGTTGAGTCTCCTCTTTTCCTTTGAGTCGGTGAACGATTTTGGGATTGTTTGAGTCCTAGTGGTCCCTTGTGCAAAATCTCATGTAGTGTGACATGCTTACTTCAATTTTTCAGCTGTAAAGAATTGCCTTGCGTGAGGACAAACAATGATTCAAGTTTGGGGGTTTGATGAGTTGGTAATTTACCAACTCATTAGGCTTTTAAACATGAGCTTTTACTTGGTTTTCAAGTCATTTAAGAGGATTTTATGATCTTTCTCTTGTTTTTTGCAGGCATTCAATTTAAAGAGAGAAAGCAAGGAACTGAACAAAAGCATGGACCTAAAGAAGAGGACCTGTGTTCCACCAGATGGGACCGGCGAAATGCCAGCCAAACACAGGAGCACACTATGTTGAAGTTGAAGGTGCACCGGCGGAACGCGAATCAACACCTGCAATCTGCCAATGCCAATGTCTAACTATGGTAGGAGTCACTAGCCCCCAGTTGCGTTGGAGCGGCGCCCCACATATGGGCATCGGTGAAACGCCAGTGTCTCATAAGTGAGGCTGTCATCAGAAGGGCAAAATTATCCAGCACGGAATTTGAGGAGCATTTTTAACCTACTTTTGTACATTCTTTAGAAAGTACTGAACATTCCATTCCTTCTCATCAGAATATTGAATTGTATTATATTGAATAGCTTTTAATTTTCTAGGGAGAGAAAGAATAGAGATAGCCTTTCTTCACCTTATTCTTCTTCTTCCTCAAGGTACAAACCTCCGTTGAAGACAAATATGAGTTTGTATTTACTCTTAATGATGAATTCTATGAATATCTTTGTCAATATGATTTTGTGTTATTCAACTATGAGTGGCTAAATATTTTGCTAGGGGTGTGTGCATAATTGGGTTGTGGATTGGGTATTTCTAGATTGATCTTATAATTACTCATTTGGTATAAATCTATTGGTTTCTTCAAATTATAATTTAATTATCCATAGTTTCAAATGTGGGTTATGTTTACTTATTCAATTTTTTCTTGAAAAAGGGGAATAGAATATGGGTGAGAAAAAAATGGTGGTTATTTTGGTCTTGATTATATGGGGTTGGGCTAGAGATAACCAAAACCCATTCTCATACACCCTTAAAGAGTTTAGGCTAGAGATAGTTTAATTCTTTCCCAAGCCATAGTGGATGAATTAATTGAGACCTTGAGGTTTGAGAAAACACAAGAAAAAAGGCACCCAAGTGGTTGAAAAATATCGGGTGGGACCTTATCCATGGTTATTTATGCTTGTGAGTAATAATTTAATTTTCTAGTTAATTTTAATCCAATCGATGACCCATCAATAGCACACCTCTAGTCCTTGCTCATATTTGTTCATTCAATTTAGTTGCATTGTTTTTATTGGTAGTTGATTTTAATTAAAATTGTGATCTTACTTTCCCCTAGCATTTATTTTTCCATTTTTAATGCAATGATGCAATTTAATTTAATTCAATAGATAACTTTTGTGCCATCCAATAGATATTCTCTGTGGATTCGACCCTGACTCTTAGTTAGGTTTTTATATTAGGACGATCGTTTACACTTCCTCTTTGTGAGAAGTGGATTTGAACGTTATCATAACTCCCTGGGAAAGAACCTGTCCAAGAAGGCTGTCACGAACTCATCCCAATTCACTGGAGGTATGCCTACCCTACAACCTTTCTTTCAATACTTGAACCATATATCAGCTACCTGATGAGTTGGTAATTTACCAACTCATTTGGCTTTTAAGCGTGAGCTATTGCTTTATTTTCATACAATTTAGGAAGGTTTTATGCCTATTCTCTTCTTTTGTGGGTATTTAACTTATACAAAGAAAATAGAATAATTAAATTGAAAGCAATCTGCTAGAAGAAAAAGGGACATGCGTGCTGCATATGGGCACTTGTGGAAAGCAGGTACCATGCAAGTGACCCGCATTGCTGTTGAGGGAAAAATCATCTGGAAATACACAATGTACCTGACAAGCTTTCAAGGGTAATTTTGGATAGATGTGCAAATAGAATTTTCAGAGATTTTCCCCAATTATAATAATCATATGTCTAGAATTGATTTTAGAGAGAGAACAATATAGAGATAGAAAGGGAGTACAATTCACTTTCTTCTTCAATTTTCATTGGGCAAGAACTCCACTGTTGCAGACCTTGAGCTTGAAATTAATTACTTAATATGATGACTTTAGAGAAATTCCTTATGCGTATAATTTTTTTCTTTTTACTTATGAGTAGCAAATGCTAGAATATGTGTGCATGATAGGTGTATAGATTTGATTGGGTGTTGATGAATTGTCTTAGATTTGAGTATTAAGCATGTATTTATTGTTTCCTCCAAGTTTCAATTCAATAGTTGATGTTTGCAAACATTAATTTAGCTTTCTTATCTTACTTTTACTTGAAAAAGGGAAGTAAGGTTTGGGTGAGGATTCAATAATGAGGAATTGAGTGGGTGATGCTTGGGCTTGAGATAGAGATAGTCAAGACCCATATTCATACTCCATTAAAGGGTTAAGGCTAGAGATAGTTTAACCCTTCCTCAAGCTTTGTTGGTTGTTTGTTGATTGGCTTTTGGGTTTAGGAAAACCCAAGGTAAACGCATTCTTTTGGTTGAGAAACATAGGGTGTAGGCATAACCAATGCTCTCCATGCTCTAATTGAATCTAAAATATTTTAATGAACCCCTATAAAGTCGACGCCCTATCAAATGAACACCCTAGCCCCTCTCATTAATTGCAACAAGTTGTTTGCCCCCACTTTGTTTCACAAATTTGATATCGGTACTTGCTTCCTTTTCCCCCAATATTTGCATTACTTTGTTTAGACATGATGCTATCTAGTTTGAGTTGATTTATGACTTTTGGATAATATCTCCTCAATCTCTTGGGATTCGACCCTAACACTTGTTGGGAATTTGTTTTTTTAACAATGATTGTAGACACCTCCTTTAAAAAGGAGAGTTGTATTTAGCATTATCACTACCCCCTTCAATTGATAGGAGGCCAGATCTGCACTGTCCTTTTTGAAAACCCCCATAATCTGAGTAATCTCCTGGATCTTATCAAAAAAGTCCTGTAGATTCTCGTCCACCTTAAAATCATGAAACTCTAGTGGGTTCATTTTGTTGAAGTCTCGCACTCTAGCTGGCTGCGGTGCTCTCACTGATGTTTATAGGTGCAAGCGCCTTATATTTGACCCAGGCTTTCATAGCCTATGCCAATACATAGAATGCAACCCAAACTCTGCATGGGTCACTTGCTCACTCAAAGGTTTCGTTGGAGCAGGTGGAGCTTGCTAATTCCCATTGCCATTGCTATTGTCATTTCTCCTTCATTGGATCTTCGGGGAGGCATTACCTACAAATGCATATAGCACGAGTTAGAAGATAGAGGGAGTTGGACTTCATCGCATGATATAGGACATGAAAGAATGGAAGTTTTCCAAAAAATTTCATAGCCTCTTCCACATAAGTGTGGTGTGCTTCACGCCAATGAAAAAGACTCCACTTAATGCGGATTTCTGACACCTTAGGACACACCTAAACCCGATGCTCTGATACCAAGTTTTTCACAACTCAAGTCTATATCCTAGACACGATACGGGACTTAAAATCACAAATGGCTCAAAGATAACCCATGGTATATTCATAACATAAGCATACACTAAGCGAAAGAAATCATAATATATGGCAATAAATAGAAGTCTAAGATATTGTCACGACCATAACATATGCCCGGATCAAGACATAGGAAAAAGAACTCGGAGAGGCTCCAAGTCGACCATGGCATGAACATGACATCTGAATTCAACATAATCAAGCAGAAGTCTAACATATATAATAAAGCGGAAATTTGGAAATATCATAACTTATGAGTACATATCACACGGCTGGAACTGCATACATGCTATGTTTGAAAAGTCTCTACTATTGACGAGTTGATGGGGCAAGACCCCAACTAAATCACTATAGTCTGAAACTGAAAATACTAACTGCAACTGATAAAGGGCCCTCAGAATATGAGGACTCACCAACTAAGACTAGAAAGTGCTAATACTGAGAGTCTGGCTAATGGCAGGACTAAGCCTGAATATCCGAGCCTGTATCATGAAATGATACAACATAGAGTATGCGGTCAGTACGTGGAATGTACCGAGTATGTAAGGTAAGTAAAGCTGCTAAGTAAGTAAAATCAGTGATCATGCATAACATAAAACATTTTATCATAAGAGTCTAAGAGTGGGGCTTGCATGCTGTTATCTGAAAACATGATTTAACATAACTGTAAATCATAACTGAATCCATTGACCCAAAGCTGAGAAACTGATAATCATAAGTTAAACTAAACATTGGGTCAAACCTACTGAAAACATAATATCATGACTGATGAGCATGCATAGCTGAATCATGAGGAACAATGGGAGACTTGTCATATAACCAACATTACCACGATAGAGCTTACGTGGTCCCGACTATCACACTCAAGTGGGCAGAGCCGTCCAAAGCCTTACCAGGGCTAAGAATTCTACCACGATCTCGATATCAAGCTGAAGGCCCCTTAGGGGCGGGGGAAGCTCACAAGGGATATCCCAATTAATCACAACATACCTATGTTGGCACGTAGTTCTGAGGCA
>JACEIK010006181.1:0-10968 GCA_018107945.1 Datura stramonium | reverse complement strand
ATTGATTGCCCGCGACTAGAAATTAGCATCCTCGCTCACAATGATGCAGTGAGGCTAGATTGTCGTGTTTAGAGGCTCGAAAGACCATAAACATGCAATTTTAATTATATGAAATACAATTGATAGTTCCATGCTTAACCCATTGCAAATCGTAGTATCGCGTGATTAACTGGTTATAACTCTATGTTGCTCCTAGAGTAATTTCAGAATATTTCGTTGACCCAAACTTAGACTTAATTAATCTTAATCGAAAATATCTATAACCAACACTTTAAGTATTTAAGATCACACTAGAAATGGATAGCTAGAGGAATGGGTCCAGTTCCTGTGGTTTCGACAATCCGGTTCTTAAAAAGAGCCACTATATTACTTGCACGACCCGTACACTTGCGGACGCGCTCGATGTGAAAAAGAGTCGTCAGCCCCCTCAACAAGCTGATTCCTCCACAAAACTTTCACGGAAGCTACCTCTTTGTTTCTCAACTTCCAAACCTAACGATCAAGGATCTCAATAAGAACCTCCTCATAAGTAAGGCTACCCTTCACACCAATGTTCTCTACTAGAACAACTAAGGTTGGATCGCTAATGCACTTCTTCAATAGAGATACATGGAAAACTGGATGCGCCGAAGCTAACTCTGCTGGTAGATCCAACTCATATGCCACCTTGCCAACTTGCCTCAAAACCTTATAAGGACCAACATATCGGGGACTATGCTTCCCTTTCTTACTGAACCTCATAACTCCCTTAATGGGAGACACCTTCAAAAACACTCAATTATCTACCTCGAACTCAAGCTCTCTCCTTCTAACATCCTCATAAGATTTCTAATAACTTTGAGTGATTTTCAGCCTTTCTCTAATAAGCTGAACTTTGTCCATCGCCTCATGAACTGAATATGGCCGTATCAACATAGCCTCACCTAGCTCGAACCAGCCAATAGGTGACCTACATCTCCGCCTGTAAAGAGCCTCAAATGGAGCCATCTGAATGGTGGAGTGAAAATTGTTATTGTAGGAAAACTCGATTAGAAGCAAGTGATCATCCCAACTACCCTTGAAATTAATCACGCATGCTATCACTATGTCCACAAGAGTTTGAATGGTCCACTCATCCAGACCATATCTGTGGGTGAAAAGTTGTACTAAGCTTTATCTTTGTTCCAAGGCCCTTCTGAAATGATCTCCAGAACTGAGAGGCGAACTGAGTAACACTATCTCAGATAATGTACAAGGGAACTTCATGCAACTAAACCAACTCCTAAATGTACAATCTAGCATAAGACTCAACTGATTGTAGTTTTGGCCGGTAGGAAATGTGCTGATTTGGTCAACCTATCCACAATCACCCATATATAGTCATGGCGTGTGCAAGGCAACCCTATAATAAAGTCCAGATTGATATCTTCCCACTTCCAAGTAGGAATGATGATGTTCTGAAGCATACCTCCAAGTCTCTGATGCTCGACCTTCACCAGATGGCAATTCGAACACTTAGCCACAAATTTAGTTATGTCCTTCTTCATGTCATTCCACTAATAGACTAATCACGATACATCTTGGTGGCACCTGGATGGATAGAATATCAAGAGCCATGAGCCTCTCTCAATATTTTCTCCCTCAAGTCATCCACTACCGGACAAACAATTGGCCCTGATATAGGAGTACACCATCTCCCCTTTAGGAGAAAACCTCCACCTTTTGATTTCGGACTGCTTCCATCAACTTTACTAGGATAGGATCCTCATCTTGCCTTGCTTTAACTTCTGGCACTAATGAAGATTCTAACCCATTTTGAACGATAACACCATGATCCGACAAATCTATAAGGTGAACTCCTAAACGAGAGAGCCTATGGACATCCTTCACCAACTCCTTTCTCCTATCCTCGACATTGGACAAACTCTCCATGAATAGCCTACTAAGAGCATCCACCACTACATTGGCCTTGCCTGGATGATAAAGGACACTCATGTCATAGTCCTTGAGAAGCTCTAGCCATCTCTTTTGCCGCAAATTCAGATCCTTCTAAGTAAACACGTACTTAAGGTTCTTGTGATCCGTAAACACATCCACATGCACCCCATATAAATAGTGCCTCAAAATCTTCAAACCAAACACCACAGCTGCCAATTCTAGGTTATGCATTGGATAATTCTTCTCATGAATCTTAATCTGTCTAGAGGCATACGCAATAACCTTACCATGCTGCATCAACACACAACCAAGACTAACCCTAGAAGCATCACAATATGCAACAAAGCCATTCGTGCCCTCTAGTAGGGTCAGCACTGGGGCTAAAGTGATTCGATTTCTTGACTCCTAAAAACTCTTCTCACAAGCGTCGGAACATTGAAATTTAGCCTTCTTTTGGGTCAACATAGTCATGGTGCTGCAATGGATGAAAATCCTTCTATGAACTTCCTATAGTAGCCAGCTTAATCCAAAAAGCTCCTAAATTTGTAGGATTAATAGGTCTAGGCCAATTCTTAACCACCTTTATATTTTGAGAGTCACCTGCACACCCTCACAAGACTCCACATGACCCAAGAATGCTACTGAGTTCAGCCAAAACTCACACTTGCTAAATTTAGCAAACAATTAGTGATCCTTGAGAGTCTGCAACACAATCCTCAAATGAGCAGCATGCTCCTCCGCACTTCAGGAGTATATGAGAATATCATTTATGAAGATAATCATGAATATATCAATATACTACTTGAACACTTTGTTCATTAAGTCAATAAAATCTTCAGGAGCATTCGTTATTCCAAACAATAAAACTACAAATTCATAGTGAACATACCGAGCCCTGAAGGCTGTATTTGGAATGTCCTCTCCCTAACTCTAAGCTAGTGATAGCCGGATTTGAGATTGATTTTTGAAAAGAACTTATCCCCCTAAAGCTGGTCAAACAAGTCATCAATCCTAGGGATGGGATACTTATTCTTGATTGTGACCTTGTTCAACTATCGATAATCAATGCACATCCTATGGGAACCAACCTTATTGTGAATAAAGAGAACTAGAGCCTATAGGGACTTACTATACTGGATGAAACCATTATCTAGGAGATCTTTCAACTTCTCTTTGAACTCTTTTAGCTCAGCTGGAGCCATTATGTAAGGAGGAATGGATATGTGTTGCGTATTAGGGAAAAGATCAATACCGAAGTCAATCTCCACTCGGGAGGGACTCCTAGTAGGTCTTCTAGGAACACCTCCGGATACTCACATACAACAGGAATTGAATGAAGAGTCGGGGTCTCAGACATAGCATTCTTAGCCCGAACTAGATGGTACACACAACCCTTGGAGATCATCTTTCTGGCCTTAAGATAGAAAATAAAGTGACCTACAGGCACAGCTGAACTACCCTTCAGATCTAGGACCGGTTCACCTGGAAACTGGAACTCTACTATATGGATTCTATAATTGACCGAGGCATAACAAGAATGTAACCAATTCATACCAAAAATAACATCAAAATCGGCCATATCTAACTCCACTAAGTCAATTAAGGTGGCTTTCTGTAGAATCGAGACAGGACAATTTCTATATACCCGTCGAGTTAAAACTGACTCACTGACAGGAGTAGAGACTGAGAAGGGTTTAGACAGAACTTCAGACTAACATTGAAACTAATAGAAATATAAGGATTCACGAAGAATAATGTAGTCCCTAGGTCTAAACATTTCATAAACATTAAAATGGAATAATCGTAACATACCAGTGACTACATCGGTAAGCACTCCTACTCTTGGCGAGATGAAAGTGCGTAGAACCTATTTTGATGTTGTCCACCACTTGCACTAGAAGTGGTGCCCTACTGAGAGGGGCGAGCTGCTGGAGCTGCTGAAGTAGTGGCTAGAACACCGCCTCTACTATCACCTTGTCTAGCTGAAGGACAATCTCTGAGCATATGTTCGAGCTTTCTACACCCTAAGGAACCATCATTTCCAACCAAACACTCTCTGGGGTGCCTCCTACCAAACTTCCTACAAGCTGGAAAAGTGTGCTCCCCCTGTCATGCTCCTCTAACCCCTAGAGCCTGATGCCCTTCCTTTCTGATCTCCTCGAGGTCTGGATGGGACATTGGTTGATGAAGGAGCTAGTGCTAACGACCTCTAGTGGAACTGAGAGAAATGTCCACCACCAAATCTCTGGTGGAAATGCACATGGCTCCCTATCCTATCCCTCTTGGCCTCTCTCTCTCTTCTCCTTCATCTTCTCTGCTTCTATCTGCTAGGCATATATTATCAGTCGGGAGATATCTATATCATTAATCAGTATGGCAGTCCTACACTCCTTGACCAATGAATCTACCATCCCATTCATCAACTTGCTCATACGAGCCCTCAGATCAACAACTATCTCCAGAGCATACTTGGACAGCTGGGTAAACTTCAAGGCATACTCCTGAACAGTCATATCATTTTGCGTCAAGTTGACAAACTCTGCTACCTTTGTTTCCCTCAACTCTCGGGGGAATAACTTGTCCAAGAAAGCCAAAACAAACTCATCCCAACCAACGGAAATTGCATCAATGCCCCAATTCCCTTTCCACTGCCGAAACCAAATATGAGCAATTCCTTGAGCTGATAGGAGGCATTCCTATCCTCTCCTGAAACACCCATCACATGGGTAATCTTCTGGACCTCCTTAATAAACTCTTATGGGTCCTCATCCACTTTTGAACCATGAAACTCGGGTGGGTTCATCTTGAGGAAGTCTCTCACCCTAGCAGCTGCCGCATTCCCATTCTGGTTAACATGAGCCACAACCTGTTGATTGACCTGGGCGGTCATGGCCAGTGCTAACATCTGAAATGCCACCCTAACATCGGCATGAGTAACCTGCTCTGGTAACGGATCCGTTGGAGCTGGTGGGGCTGGCTAATGCCCATCTTTATTGCCATTTCCATAGCCATTTCAATTTCTTCTTCCATTAACTCAGCGGGGAGGCATATTTCTGTAAACACATATAGCACGAGTTAAAGGAGTAGAGAGAGGTACTTCATCATACGACATAGATTATGAAAGAAGGAAAGTTTCCTAAAATGTCTCATAGCCTCATCCGCATAAGTGTGGTGCGCTTCACACCCATTAAAAAGATTCTACTTAACATGACTTTTAGACACCCTAGGACACTCTAAAACCTAATGCTCTGATACCAAATTTGTCGCGACCTAAGCTAGGACCCCAGACTGAGACACGGGACCTAAAACCACGAATGGCTCCAAGCTAACCCTTGGCACATACCAAGCATGATTAAGAGAATATGTAAGTAGAATTAAAGTATGAACATGATATAAGTGGAAGTCTGCACAGCATATCAACATAAATATAAACATGAACCAACATTGCTGAACTATCTATACAAAGCTATCTGAAAAGCCTCTAAACATCTGATGAGCTGATGGGCCAACCCCCCAACTAGCTCACTAAGTCTAAAACTGAAAGACATGTACAAAAGAGACGTAATCAAAACTAATGTCCTCAGATCATGAGGACTCACCAAAATTGTGATAGAGCTAGACTGAGCGGGAGCGAGCTAACAACAGGACTAAGATGGATCACCCGAACCTATATCATGAGATGATATAGCATAGAGTATGTGGTTAGTACTTTGAATGTACTAAGTATGTAGAGAAAGTAAGACATAATAGTAAAACGATAATTTAAAATCATGAATGTGGAACAAGATAAAGCATAAGAGTAAGGACATTATGCTAAAAGCCGTATTCCTAACATAAGCATAATCATGAGGTATTCATCATAAGCTAAACCTAATGATCCAAGGTTTGGAAATAGATATCTTAGAGAGTTCTATACTTGAAATCATAAGTGAAAACTCATAAACTGATCAATGGGTCAAATATGCTATAAAATATGATACCACAAGACATGAACATAACTAACTAAAAAGATGAGGAACAATGAGAAGCTTCGTCATAATCGACAACTATCACGTATGAGCGCATGATGATCAAACGTCTTGCCGACGTGGAGGAGAGTCATCCTAAGCCTTGACAAGGAAAAGGACGAATAAGGTGTGATATAAATGTGTGCCCTCGAGTAGGGGAAACACTCTCTTAAGAGGTCCAAAATAAAAATATATACCTATTGTGGTGCGTAATTATGAGATCGTGGTCTTCGGAATCCCTGACCTACTAGGTGCTAGAAACTACTTCCAAAACATGCATATTGTTCATAATCATATTCTCAAAACATACTTGAATCATTAACTTGGAAGTCTTGATTCCAAACATTCCCTTAAAACTGATCATATAAGCCTTGGCTAAAATCATGATAAAACATACTTGACTTTGCATGGGCTTTCCCAAAATATGAAATCATGCATAATAGGGCATAATCTTCATAAACTTCAAATCATGAATTAGTAAGTAAATTGAGATTCAAATTTGCCCTAATAGCCCTAAATCATCAATTAAAACATGAGAGAATTGAACCCATAGAGATAGCATGGATAATTACATGAAATTGGATTAAACCCTAGAATTTTTGTTAAACTTTATTGGATATTTGAAATCATAGAATAGGGATGAAATTGGGCATGAGGGTAGAAGGATTTCCCCCATTCATAACCCTACATACCTGGGCTTAAAGGATCCTCAACTTGATTGGAGACCCAAAGGAAATTGAGATAAAAGAGATGATGAAACCCTAGCTTCTCTTGAGGGATTTGATATTCACTTAGGGGTTTTAGGAGTAGAATAAGGGTTTAGGATGATTAAAACCCTTGAAAACACCCTTTAGGAGGCATAAAACGACTTGGTTTAGGAGTTAGAAACTTAGGAATTACGAAAACACCCTTAATAACCCAACAGAAAATTACCCACTGCCAGACCCAATGGGTGATTGGATGACCCGTTATGACCCTTTAACGGGTCGTCCGTTGACTCGTTACCACTAGCAGTTTCTTCTCATTTTTTCTGGTCTACTCTTGACGCCTTACTTAATGATTCATTGTGTCACTTAATAGGTCACTTAAACATTCATCAAAACTCTCTAGCACCCAACTTTTCACCACTTTAATGCACCTAATGGGTAACTCAATGACCCATCAAATGACTTAACGGGTCACTTGACTATTCGTCCTGTGACCTGGTGCAGGTTTTCTTATTTTCTCCTATTCAGCCCTCGAGTTTGATTTTAGAGACTTTTGGGGTGTTACACCACTCTAGGAAGTATATATAACCTAGATACCACTAATCCAAATATCCTTTCGCCATGATAAGTCCAAGAACATCAAACTCTTTCAAACCTAAACCAACTGATCTAGAATGAAAATCCAAAATCGATGATCCACAATGGGAGTTTGATAACAGTGGTAATAACTTAGGAACGCCTTTTAGGAGGAATAGATGCAAGGGTAGTTTCAAGATGGTAGAGGAGGAAGAATGCATATTTGATTGGAAGAAGGAATACATGAGGGTTACAAGGTCATGAGTATCAAGAAAACTCGACTATTAGGATGACCAACATGAAAACCAAGGGAATATTAGAGGTTTAGATTATGGGATAAACTCCATCAAGGTCATTCTTCCATCCTTTAAAAGGAGTAGTGATCTGAAAGAGTATCTTAATTGGGAAATGCAATATGACTAGATCTGCCAAACCAATGATATGAATGAAGTTAATAAAGCCATATATGCCATTTCACAATTTGAAGGGTTTTCGATAACATGGGGGGAATCTGTAGTGAGGTTTATGAGGGATAATGCTTTTGAGGTAATTCCTCAATAGGAGAAATTAAAGGTGCTCATGGGATGAAAAAATATCACCAAGCGATACAAAAAAGAGCAACTTAAGAGAACCTATACTTTGAAGCAAGGACATAAGAGTGTAGAAGAGTGCTATAATGATTTCCAACTTTTGAAGATGAGAATTGAATTTGTTTATGAAGAAGCTTATGCCGTTACTTGGTTTAGGTCAAGTGAAACAAAGATATTCCTTCACAAATGAGGCTCAATAATTACCCATCCTTAGCTAAAATCGTTGAAGAGACTATTGAGAAAAGAAAGGACTCAAGGAGTATAAGCAATTCAAATAAGAGGGTTCTTAAACTCAGGGAGAAAGAACAAAGAAGTGGGAATTCTTCCTCAAGTTGATATAAGAATAAAGATATAATGAAAGATTTCAAGAAGCCATTTAAGAAGAAATCGATACTTGAGTGGAATGGTAGCACCTTGGACTTTCGAGCTAAGGTTTTACCCATGAAATATGAATAAACCATCCTAAACCATGAAGAATACAATCATTCATATGAGTTAAGGATTTATTTTGAGATATTATGTCATTACACAAGTATAGAAGTGTCAAGGAACTAAACATAAAGAAATCTGGAAAATATAGCCTAAGTACAGACTGTACTTGTCACCTATAGCTGCATAATCGACCAACGAATCATAATCATATGACTAACCTACTTGAAGCACTCCCCTATTCACGGCCAAGACGACCCAACCTACACACCACATATTCAACATATAGTCTATATAATGATATATGGAAGAACCAAGGTTAGCAACTTCTACAAGGCTATGTATAGAACATGTATGACCATAAAACTGACCTATGGACCATACATGGGGACTGTAAGTTGAAGGCCCCCAAAGTGGAGCTACTATTTAAGGTGGGTATTCTTTTACGTGTACAGACCATAAGTGACTTCTGATCCATACATGGCACCCTGAAGACTACTCTAGAATCGGAAGGGCTTTGGATATAGCCAAGTTTACTATTACACCCCGTAAGTTTATAGCTTTTAGTTGGCCTATTCGCATGTTGGTTGAGAGTTTTAGAATGCCTCACATGTGAGGAAAGGGCCCGGGGAAAGGCCAAACGAGTGCCAAGTTGGGATTTCATGAGAGGAGGTCGAACCAAGCTTCAAGAGGGGCAAAGTGGCATGGAGCTGGGACCTCCACGATAGCCAACATGGCGCAGAGCCAAAACGGCACGTTGGCCAACGTGCCACGTTGCCATGCATCCGGCTCCAAGTATAAATAGGCCTCACCCTTAAACTTTAAGTCATTTTCCATTATATATCGACCAGAACAGGGATAAGGATGAAGGGTTCATATAATTTTCTTCCGATTACACTGCCATACGCCGTCCAAATTCAAATTAACTTCGGGTATCAAAGTATAAGGCTGCAGGGAGCATTTCTATGGAGTTAGTTTCGTGAAATTCGCCCGGCGAATCGTCGTCCTGCCAAGCCAAAGTGATTGGAATTGCTCCAAACTAGTGTTAATACAATTCCAGGCTTAAAGTAAGTATTTCTCCCTTCTAGATCCCCGAGAAATTACGAGTTTTCGATCGTATTTCGATAAGTGAAGAATAGTTCGTATACGTACATATACTTATTGTTTTTTTCTAGTATAGTAATGAAGTTAGCTCCATTCTTCTGCTAATGTGATTATAGTTGGGAAGAACAGCTGAATACCAGCCGAGCCTCGACAGTTAATCGGAAAACCGGCAGTCATGTAAAGGCAGTTTCTTTCGTCAAGTTAGTTTCTTCAGTATAGTAATCCAACATGAATCTCAGTAAAGTATTTCAAGAATAGTTTATCATGTTCAGTATATTATCATGTATAGTTATTATTATCAGTTGAGACCCGTATTTGTTTTTTTTTTGGGCTGGATTACCTGTATAGCTTCCGTGACCGCCCAGGGTTAATAGCTGCATCGACTCATCCGCTAGAGGGCGAGGATACGTCGCTCTACGGAGTGGCATGTCGTCCGCAAGGGAAGAAGATGGGGAGCCAGCTCCTCATATTTTTCCGTGGTTGGCCTATACACACCCCCGTCGAGCGCTTGCGCCCGGGGTGTAGATTTCAGGCACAGCTATAGTCAGGGGCCCAGCGGGTCTAAGCTGCAAACCCAGGGGATTGGCAGGATGCTCATAGCTAGTAGGTTATATGGTATGACCTGGATAGGGGTATATAGATTGAGATGTGCTCACTCGGGCTAATGAGGGCCCAAGTGGGTTATGTTGTGCTGATGGTACCTTCCGGCTTATGGGGGCCAGGTAAGGTATGTACGTTGCTTTAGTTACTGATAGTTATACAATAGGACGTCGCGTTGTCAGGTATGACTCCTACTCTTCTTTTTATAGTTATGTCTAGTTCTGATTCCATTATTTCAGTCTGTTTCCCTTTACTTCAGATATTGTCAGTTCTATTACTTACTTTCAGTCATTTATAGTTATTGCTTTACATACTCAGTACCTGTGGTACTGCGACCTCCTTTGGGGCGCTGCATTACTTGCCTGCAGGTACATTCAGACGAGGAGCGGATCCCTCGTAGTTCCAGTCAGCCGTACAGAGCCTTCAGCTCCTATCTTCCGGAGCTTGAGAGATAGAGGTTTACTTTCTTTTGTTGTACAGTATGGGTAGGCCGAGGCCCTGTCCCGGCCATCTTATTACTCCTAGAGGATTGCAGATTGTATTATCCCCTTGGTTAGTTGATATCGGTCATGTGGGTTCATATGTGCTTTAGATTATGTGTGTTGGTCGTGTGGGGCCTTGTTAGCTGTTGATAGATGACCTTGTCGGTCATGTTTCAGTTTAGCACCTGATTTCGTTTTTCAGCTATAACTAGATATCATGGTGACCTTGTCGGCCGGCATAGGACTCCCTATATTTGCTTTTCTCTGGTTAGCTATTTACTTTCTAGGTGGCTATACGCCTTGTCAGCTGCGGGATGTATTTACAACCTCTATATAGCCCGTTGTTTTCTTGATTCTAGAGTTAGAGTCAACCCTGCACCAGAGGTGCTTAGGCTCAGTCAGCTCAGTAGTTCAGATCCTAGTAGGGCACTAGGTGCAAGTCATGCCTCCCAAGGTGAGGCGTGACAAACTTGGTATCAGAGCAGGTCGTATCCCAGGGAGTCTGCAAGTCGTGCTAAGTAGAGTCTTGTCTATGGATGTGTTGTGCACCACATAC